>JAASAY010000106.1:0-142191 GCA_014822085.1 Fusarium stilboides
AATAATATTAATTCTTATTTTACTAATTATATAAAATAACTAGCTTATTAGTAGATAAAAAAGCTTTAAGAATTAGTTAAAACTAAGCCTAACTAGTAAAATAAGGACTTTTTAGCATTAAGGGAAAATATGGGCTAGATAGGGGCGCTAATAGACCTTTAGTTAGCGTTAAAGGACGAGCTGTTAATCCGAGGATAAGTTAAAGGATGAGTCAAAGGGTGACTTATGGGGCTATATTTATATTATCTAGAAAGTTAATTAAAGGTTTCGGGGGAATATATAGGACTGAGGGAGAAGTAGGAAGTTAAAATACATAAGGTTTTTAATATATAATAGTTTTGAATATAAGGCTTATAATAAACTAAGCGCGGGCAATACTAGTAGCGCATTCTAGTGCAAATCCAAAACATCGAGCATACCATCCTTGCGACCAGTAACTTAGTTCTACGCAATGCGGAGCCCCTTGCATCCAACTCCCATCGACTCGAACACTTTTCTTGAACGCTTTTAAGCACCCGTTGAGTTCTTCTTCATCTGACACGAAGAACGGATCATCATCCACAAGAGAAAACATGACGGGAGATGTAACTTGGGCCGCCCATTTTTCTTTCCATACAGGGAGCCATACAGTAGGAAACGTGGTAGTTTCGGCCAAAGGAGCTGGCGCATTCAGCTGTTCTGTTTGATCTAAGACTTCTGCCGCAACGGTACTAGGCTTGAACATAATAGCGTCTTTGACATCTGGGGCAAACTCCAAGTACCCTTCTTGCTGTGGCTTGGTAGGGCTGCTCTTCATAGAAATAGATTGTGTATGGCCCATTCCGCTGGCAATCAGGCCTCCAAGAGGGTACAAAGTTAAGTCATCTTGAGCATGAAGTGCTGCCACGATTACACCTCCCATGACACCAAGGCTATGGCAGAGCAGTACGACGCAGTTGCAATGGTTTGGTTCGCCGAACTCAGTCCATAGCCTCGGGATGATGTAGCGATGTAGCCAGATACCAGTCTCTTGGTGAAAATCAGAACCCTCTGGCACAGGCAAAATAGAGCTAGTACCTCCGTAGGAAGGTCGGTCGACAGACACGAAAGGTACTCCGAAGAATTCGCTGTACTTGGAAGCAGAGTAGTTTGGGGTCGCGTCGAAGTACTTGCTATCATAGCATCCTCCGTGAAGACCGATTATCAATGGACGATGGTTTTGAGACGGTTGTGAGCCCGAGGGGATTGAGTGAAGACCGGTGACTGTTCCATCGTTTGAAAGAGTGAGTTTGAATGGCTGCATTATTAATGTGGAGTATTCGCGCAATCAATGGGTAAGATCCAAGACAACGAAACACTTGGTTAGGGAAGCTTGTGCGTTATATGAAAGTTGTTCTTTACTGAAATTAATAGTAAGAGAAAGAAAGAAAACGATTGATTTGTGATTCACGGACATAGACGGAGTTAGGCCCAGTCGGCACTTTCAGCAGATTGGTCCCACTAAACTGCCGGTGCAAGGCCGACATTTTCATTTTCTCGGACCCATTCTATGGGGACATTTGAGTCAAGTACGGTAGATGGACTCTAGCTTGCAGAAGAACCCATGCTTAGGGTTGTCGGCAGAACATAAGCTGCTTGTCTTAGTTGGTGATCTTAGTCGGCTTCGACCATTCTCAAGATAAGCTCATCTGCTCCGCGAGGAATCTTCCACGATAGTAATAAAGGTAACATAAAAACGAGATTTACAATAGTTCAACGCTCAACTAGACTATGTTCACAGCAATACATGCGTACAGTCAACCAGAATCAGTTGTTAAGGTCTTGATCTCGATTGTGTTCTCAACCTAAGATGTCTTGCGTATTAGCTGCCAAGTCTCTATGTGATATCTCTGATCAAGCTCTTTCCTTATCTTAGTTCCCTCCCCAAGCTAGTTCCCTTGTGAATTCTTCTAAATGACATTACCTTTGGGTATACCCGCCATCAACGACTAATGCCGACCCAGTGACGAACGAGCTTCTTCCTCCAGCCAGATACAATACACCATCGGCAATCTCTTCCGGTGCTCCCATCCTCTGCATGGGAACAGCCGTTGTGATGCGCTCTTGCATCGCTTTGAGGACCTCGGGATTCTTCGTCGTCATAGGTGTCTCTGTATATCCAGGGCAGATTGCGTTGATGCGTAGACCCTCCTTGGCATAGTCCTCAGAAGCTGAACGGGTAAGGCCAATGACGGCATGTTTGGCAGCGGTGTAAGATGTTGAGAGAGGGATGCCAACGACGCCTTGGATGGAGGAGAAGTTGACAATTGATCCCCGTTGTAGTGGTCTTCCATTGATTGAAGATGGAATTGGGTCTTGTTTCAGCATGACTTGTGCGGCAGCTCTAAGAACAAAGAATGTTCCAGTAAGGTTGATGCTGACGACACGGTTCCAGTCTGCTGTATGAGCAAAGGCCACTCCGCCCTGGTGCTTCATAGCTATACCAGCTGCGTTGACCACGTAGTCAATCCGGCCAAACTTTTGTGCAACATCCCCAACAACCTGGTTGATTCGGTTTTCGTCTGTGACATCCGCAGGGTAGATCTCAATCTGGCAAATCTTTTTGTGTGATGAGAGTTCGCTCTCAATCTCTGACTTGACTGCTTCTAGAGCTTCTTGATTGAGATCTATAAGTGCGATTCCGGCAGACCCTTCGCGGGCGAATGCTTTTGCACAGGCACGGCCGATTCCTGAAGCGCCTCCAGTGATCAAAGCGAAGCCGGGGACATCCATTTTGTGTGAGGAATAAGAATATCGTAAACGAGGCTCTGAAGGCTTTGAAATGACGTGTAGATAATAATGTTGATTTATGTTTTGCCCTGTACAAATAAAGACTTGCTCTTATAGTGATTTATATTTCTTTCTTGCTATCTCATACCTCTAACCCCCGCGAATAGACGCCGAGATCCGGAGCTAGCTTGAAATAGCTTGCCTACTTGGTCGAATCTCGCTATCTCGATGGTGACCCACACTTTCAAGCCACGAGATATAACTTTCCTAAAAGAAGTGCGGGGAATGCATGATAACGTATTTTCTGCATGTTGGTCCTCGTGATTGACGCCTAGAACGATAGCGGTGATATCGACACATGAAGATAGACGATTGGTAGGGCGGAATCTTGTGACATTGGATGCGGGATAAATGCTGACAACCGCTTGTCGCATTGGCATTGCATGGGCCGTAGGCCGGTCGAATTTGGAAGCAGTCAAGACGGGGAAAATCCTCAGTCACAATCAGTCGAAATATTAGATGTTCGGTAGTTTGGCCGTTATCCCATGTCTTCATATCTTGCAGGGTAAATTCCGCCTAATGACTCAAATGTCTTATTCATGCCTGTATGTAAGACGCCTATATTTAATACTATCTTTCGTGATATTTCCTAAGCGGCAAGTCTTGAAAGAGAGCCACCACTTTCTCAAGATATGTCACCAATAAATGGTTGTAAATCTGAACGAGACAAAGAGTTATTGTAATTCGGGTAGTTTTATGGATATATAGGTAAATCTGGCTATCTATGCAAAAACAAGCCCCTTGTATCCCATCTTCCTAACCTCATTGCACCGCCGACGATACTCAATAGTACTACCACTATAACGCGCAACACTCCGCACAGTCTTGCCCTTGACATTCTTGTTAACACCAGTCATCCAACTATCAATCTCATTCATCAGCGTCTGACTCTCGCTGCACTGCACCACATGCTTGGTCCACTGATCGACAGCTTCCTCGGTCGGCTCGACAGATGTATAACCGTTGTCCTTGCAGTACTGTAGAAGGTCTGAGATAGCCTGCACGGCATGCTCGATGTTTCGAGTAGCATTGCCAAATGGCTGATGGGGACCGAGGACCATAAACATGTTGGGCATAGAAGGAACAGTGAGACCCAGGAACGTCTTTGGCCTATGGTCCACCCAAATAGCACGTTCACCCTTGGGACTATCACTAGTCGCAATCAAAGGCCGGTCATCTTTGCCGTGCCAGTCGATAGCACTGAAAGCACCGGTGATAGCATTGAAGCCAGTTGCGCAGATCAGGATATCGAGCTTGTGCTCTTTGCCGTCAGAAGTCAGGATTCCTGACGGCGTGACTCGATCGATGGGTGTCTTCTGCAAATCAACGAGGTGCACATTGGGCTTGTTATAAGCCTCGAAGTACCCACTCTCGAGAGGAACCCGACGTGTGCCGAAACCATGGTTCTTGGGGATCAGGCTCTCTGCAACGACAGGATCATTGACTCGTTGTCTAATCTTCTCTGCCATGAAGTTAGAATAGAGACCATTTGCGTAGCGGTCGGTATAAGTGTCTGAAAAGACACCCAGCCACTTTCCAAAGCCAGGTTCATTGTACAACTTCTCCCAAAGCTCCAGACGTTCTTCCTCTGTTACCTCTGTTGACTTTCGAGGATCGGCTTTGTGCATGAACCCAGAAGTGCTCTCAGCACAGATCTGGAAGACTTTATCGTAGTTCTTCTTGTGTTCGGCCATATCTTCAATTGAGATGTCAGAGTTGCGAAGAGGTGCCGACCAATTGGCAGTGCGCTGGAAGACACTAAGGGACTCAATGCCTGGCTCCTTAGACACAGAGGTGATGGTTTGGATACCGGTTGCGCCAGTGCCGATGACTCCAATCTTCTTGCCGGCGAAGTCGCGGCTCAAGTCGAGGTCTTTCGGCCATCGGGATGTGTGAAACAGCTTGCCATTGAAATCCTCGATGCCGTCGATAGCGGGAAGAGTTGGTGCGGACAAAAAGCCCAAACCGCTGACGAAGAAGGTTGACACATATGCATTGCCGGCCTCGTCCACGAAGGTCCATTTGTGGTCGGACTCACTCCACGTAGCCTTTGTAACGATAGTGTTGAGTTGGATGTCCTTGTAAAGATTATGCTTCTCCGCGAAATACGTAATGTACTTGTGTGTTTCTGGCTGAGGCGAGAAGGCTTCCTTCCAGTGCCACTCATCAAGAAGCTCTTTGTCAAAAGAAAAGCAGTAGGAGAGCGACTCTGAATCGAAGCGACATCCAGGGTACGAGTTCCAGTACCATGTACCTCCAATGTCTGGAGCCGCATCAAGTACCTTGATACGCCATTCAGGGAAGCGTTTCCGGAGATGGTAGAGAGAGCAAAGGCCAGAGAGACCTGCGCCCAGGATGAGGACATCAAAGGTGTCTGAAGATTGTGGTAGAGAACCCATTGTTGCTGTTTTGAACTGATGCGATAAATGACTGGAACTCGACTTGTCTTGAGAGTTATGGTCTGTCGAGAGATACCCCATGGCAGACTGAAGTCTATATACCCTGTTGTGGACTTGATAGAATTGGAGGTTATTGTCGATGGAGACACCCGCATTGGAAAGACTCCCCGATAGCCCAAAATAAGGGTAACCTACTACGTAGTACGTAACTTGCCTGTCAAGCAATTGTATCCACTAATAGTCTCGAGAAATGTGGGGTACTTTGCCACAAGATATAACTTTCCTCTTCTACTGGTACGCGAAAGCATGCAGGAATCAAATCTCGCCAATCACTGTCATATGCGGGGGAAGCCTTATCAAGGCAAGTGCCGGGCCGGGCACGAGATGCGCAGCTGGATAGTTTTACGACGGCCCACCACCCGAGGTGGGGGAGGATGACCAAAGGCCGGGGTAATGGTTGTTAATTCTCTACATATGCCGATAGGTAGTGCCGCTTACTATTGGATAAAGGCTTGCGGAAAGTATCAACTTAGTATCATGTTTGAGAACATTCACGAGCAGATTAATCTGTAAGTACAGTACAGGATGCAAAATAACTGGGCCTTGCCTTATCACAGTAAAAGTCATCGATGGGCTCCTCTTCGCAGCAATACGGTACCGGTATCCTACTTGGTTCTTTATCTTCAAGACTTCGACCAATTGTGTTTTGCTACTCACGCAACCTGCATGTTTCAGCTGCCAGTTCCTCCTCTCGGAATAGGAAAGTTTCCCCAAACACCTCTGCCCTAGCCCAGTCTAACTCCGATATCCGAAAGGCGGGGGAGGGTCCCCATTTCAAGTTAGATCCACTCTTATCTCAGTTATCTCAACTCTCCGCAATGACGGAACCACCGAGTGGATAACCTCAATCGGTCACAAAGAACCTCATTCCCCCGAGAAGAAAGTCTCTTCAAGGAGATAACTTCTCTTCATCATGGCGACTCCGATGAGGAAATCCAGGGTCCGGCCCAAACGGTCCCAAGGGCGACGGGGTCGATCGTTCGGCGGATGCGTAACTGTGCGTTGTTGAGAATTTCCGAGTTTTCTTCCTCTTGACTAACGATCGCAGTGTCGAAGTCGTCGTGTGAAATGTGACGAGGGCCGCCCGGGATGTTCAATGTGCAACATATTGGGCGTTGAATGCGGTGGTTATTCCAAAGACATCTTTTTTGACTTGGGCGACCCTTCAACGGGGATCACTCGATTCCGACGCCCTTTGCTCACGGACCAAGAGCGCGAGTCTATGACCGAGCAGATCCTCGAAGACATTCCTCCATCTTTGGCCAATTGGCATATAACCCAGATCGATGACGAATGCGAGAAGACGTCTTCCGACTTACAAATATCACGAGGTCCGTTCGGAGCATTCAGAATTACACGAGAGTCGTGCCCGAGTTCAGGGCTCAGCTTGGAGCCATTGAATGAGAACGATACAGACCATTTACACACTCAGCTCGTCCAAGGAGAGGATGACCTCTTCTTACCCGATCTCAACGAAGTGGAAGACGTGTCACCGTCCATCACAACTTCACAACGAAGACTACAAGCCCACGAAATCGCACCAGTCGAACACAACGCGATCGTACCGAGAACAGATTGGTTAAAAGTGCTTGACGGTCTTCCTGTGGGAGATTGGTTGGATTCTGGGCACTTCGACATGCCTGACTGGTGGGACTCTATGGGTATCGAGACAGTCGTTCCTTGGGGTGAGGAGCCACACACAGCTCGGAACCCTTCATCACCAGTCCCCCAATCTCCGATCATACGTCTTCAATCACCTAGACTCTCGCTATCCCACCTCCCAACCAACCCAGTCGCAATCTCGTCTCTGGTCGACAACGACGTCCCTCGCGACGCTGTATTACTGGTCAAACATTATGCCACAACAGTCCTCCGAGGCTTGACTCCATACCGTCATAGCAAGACACCTTGGCATATTCTCTTCCTACCCCATGTCAAGAGCTGTCTTGCTGCTCTCACCCTCGGTGAACAAATGGATCATGCCAGCCTATGCGCATTCTACGGAACATTATCCATAAGTGCATTTAGCCTTGGCGGAATACACAATTCCATCAAGTGGCTAGACCAGGGCAAGATATACTACCAACAAGCCCACATGCACGTGCGCAAGATGCTCAAAACTGCTTACGATATACCCAAGAAGGCGAAGTACAAGTCAATCCTTATGGCTCTCTTGACAATGGTGCAAATCTCGATCCTCTCCGGCAATCGGGATGAAGCCGAGTATTACTTTCTAGAGACGGAGAAGTTTATTCGCTTACGAGGACTGAATCGGAAAAAGTCCCGCAAGGTTCGACTGCTACATCATTGTTACGCCTTTGAACGGCTTTCGCACGAAAGCACGTTTACTGAGACCAGGCTCAATCTGGATCACCGTAATCGCGTCCGCGAGGCTATTGAAGCGAGTGGTGCAAGCGCATATAGCCAGGATAACCTTGAATTCCGCCTCACCACATGGAGTAACTTAGATCAGGATATGCTGAAGATCAAGGGTCAAGAAGAGGGTGAGAACGACTTGCATCTACAACATCCGGGAATTTGGTCTGCGACTCTTTATCCCGAGATATTTGGCGTGCCAGAACTTCATCTATTTATGTTGTCTTTGGTGATTCGTCTTGGACGAGAAAAGGAACAAAGCCAAGATGAGTCGATAAACTCTGGAGTGGCTCTGAAGGAGTTCCTTGCTCGAGCTAAGGCTGTTGAGCGCTGGATCAAGCAACTGCATCTCCTTCGACAGTCGATCTGGATGGTAGAAGCACCTATTGATCCTGAACATGAGCAGTCGGTCAAGCTTCTGAATAGCTTGGCTGACACCATGCAGCATGCACTAGCAGTATACTTCTATCGTAGGATTTACGATCTAGATCCTGATATGTTGCAGCAGCATGTTCTTGGTGTGCGAGATCGTCTGCTCGAGTTTGACGCCTCAGATGCGGGCATGGGTTACGGATCGCTGAGGTTAATTTGGCCTGCGTTTATTGCGGCATGTGAGACTGATGATTGTGATATTCGGGCATCATTCAGCAGGTGGTTCGAAGATTCTGCGCGGCGTAGTGGGTTGCAAATATTCACAGAGACAAAGGAGCGCATGGAGCATGTCTGGAAAGGAAGAGATTGTGCAGATAGACAAGTTGTAACATAATCGATTGTCGAGACTCAAACTAAGGCCTCATCAATATCACAGTATGTTCTTCGAGCGGTACCCCACGCACGCTAGTGATACGGACATGGTCTAATGCTTTGTGGCAAGTCTTGAGGCATTGTTCATCGAGCTGCAGCTACGGGATGTTGGCCGATATGCAACTCTATTCGTGACCCGGGTACCCTGGGCTTACTTTCCATTTCCAGAACCGGTAAACAGTCATCAAAAGTGCGGGGAAGGCCATTATCAGCAGCCTTCCATAGATCTGTAACAAGGTATATTGGGAGACGTCAACAGCTCCGCTCGGACGGACTTCACTCATTCTTTTGCAATCACCACTCACACCTCTTCAACTCCAATCGCATCACGCTCATACCTTATCATGGCTTCCTTTGAAGGCAAAATTGTGAGTTTCGTGTCACCATATTGACAGTTCGCATCAACTAACAAATCAGATTGGCATAACCGGCGCTGGTTCTGGCATGGGCTTGGCCACTGCCCAACTCCTCGCTTCAAGAGGCGCTATTATTTCTCTTGCAGACATCAACGAAGAAGCTCTCAAGACCGCCAAAGCTTCCCTGTCCGGCGACAAACACATTTATCAGGTTGTAGACGTCAGCAAGAGTGAATCAGTGAATTCCTGGATTCAACAGATAATCACAACACTTGGCAAGCTTGATGGCGCTGTGAATATGGCGGGCATCATCGCGGAACCAACACCTCTTACAGAGTACAGTGATGAAGTCTGGGACAGGATGTTTGCGGTCAATACGAAGGGAGTGTTCAATTGCATACGAGCAGAACTAAAGGCGATGTCTGCCGGGGCCAGCATTGTAGGTCACTAAATCAACGTTAGGAACAACTGCTTACAATTTGTTAGGTTTCAGCTGCGAGTGTGTTCGGCCAGTTCGGTGCACCAGGCCATGTCGCTTATTGCGCAAGCAAAGCAGCTGTAATCGGTCTCACAAGAACCGCAGCCAAGGAAAACGAGAAGATACGAGTCAACGCTGTGTCTCCAGGTAAGTCTATAATACCACATACAATGGAATATACTAACTGTGTTCAGGCTCCGTCAGCACCGCCATGAATCAACACGATAGTCCCGAGCACATCCGGAAGAGTCTATCAGGAACTGCACAAAAGAGGAGAGCAGAGCCGGTAGAGGTTGCTCGTGTCATCGCATTTTTACTTAGTGATGAGGCGTCATTTGTCACTGGAGCAGTATACAACGTTGATGGTGGCTGGGTATGCTAAGAATTAGATGAAACTGGGAGATTTATTCGCTGTGTGTGTATATACAAGGCTATGATCAGCTCTTGAAATATTTCAACTCAATAGCACCAACCTCGAAAAATTCTACTGGTTCATGATGTTCGGAACGTCTCCCTGTCCCGCAGCCTCTAAGCACCCTGACTTTCGCTGGTTTTCATTGCTGAACCGTCTACATTTGGATACTGCAGAAGTAAAAGCATTGATCGCAATAACTGTATCTCGTGACCGTCGCTTGACAACCGCAACGACAAGGACAACAAGATATCGCTGAATTTGTGGAGGGTTTTGTAGTTGCAGTCTATGAACTGTCTGCGGTCGACGACTTTCTGGTGGTGGACGAAGAGGCTGTATTTTCTGCCTTGGTACTGGTCTTCTTAGTGTCGGTTGTTGAAACCATGTTTTCAAGGCAAATTTGTCTAACTTGGGGATTTGAAGATACACGTGGCAAGGAACGGTTGAGGCTTTTGAGGTGCTGTCAGGAATGGAATTGTAGAGTAAAGCGTCTCGGCCATAGGTACTTATACCCGGTCCAGTGTGATGAGTCGCGATCAACAGGACGACGTGCAGTGAGCAGTTGTTAGGCTTGATGTTACCTAAATGCAGTGGCTGCTATCATTCCTTTTGTGAATCAATGTTCCTACGCATGATTGATAGGAGAATTCTATCCTTGGGGAAGTTACGTCTCGATCTGCAAAACAGGTGTTGAACATTGCCATTCTGTGCTTTGAAAGCTTGGGGTGAATCAGGTGACGCCATATTGTGGTAGCATCTTTTTTTTCTTCTTTCTTTTTTTCATTGCTTATCCTTGAAAGGTATGTCACTTAATCACGTTGCTACCCATGCTAGCTTGTATGTCGACGACTTACGGGAAGAGTCGCTGATGAGTCCAAGCAAGTCCACTTAGTCTAGGGTAATCCGTTACTGTGTCAAAGCCGAGAGCGATGGTTTCAATGCAACCAAACACTCTTTCTACTCGAGATCGCCTGACATCTACCGCTTTGACACCCTATTGAAGACTTTGACTTAAGTTAGTAATATCAAGAGTCTGTCCACGTCATCAAGAGGAGTTGCAGTACAACGAATCACAATAAGCTATCAATCGGTTAAGCCTCGGTTAGCAATCATCACCTCGTTGTCTCCCATCCCATTCACCACCCCCAATCACCTCGATAGGGTCATTTTAGGGATAACCCCAGTGTTGGCTAATGGCCGCATTGGAAGACAAAGCCAAGCTTTGAAGCGGGCATGATAGTGTGTCAGCGAGCACTGAACACTGATGCGTCGGGCAATTGTATGCGATCATTCGTGACCGCAAGAGAATGTGATGGATTCGACCTTACTCACTAAAGAAATAGTAAAAACTCATTGCGCGAATCTCACTTCCTGTTGACACTTAATTTAGAACAACCCCTGAGAAGACAACCCTATACTGGCTGGCTCATATGCCACTGGAACGGGCGGCTTAGAGGTCTGTCTCAGGATTGTTAAGGCCTTAATTAACTAATTATAAGTAACTCCTGCTCTAACCATTCGAGTTGAGATGTGAGCTGCTGTGAGCCGACATGTACTCCAGCAAATATACTCTATAAAGACTCAGAAAATAAAATTAGCTACCTTTGGAGCATAAGAAAAAAAACATTATTTGCAAGCCTCTGCTTTTTAGTTAGTAATAACACATAGTTAAATCCACTTGGCATAACCCGATCCGTAGCAGATCTAGCTTGGATTTTAACTTAGGCAAATATTTATTTTATTACTACTAACCTATTATATCTAAACTGTTACTTAAACCCTCTCTGTGTATAACTTGTAATGTTTTCTTAAATTTTACTAAATAAGCTTTGTCTTTAAGTTCATCTCGTGCTAATATAATTATAATTTCTTTCGCTTAGGCCAGAACTCCATAGTAGCTACAACATTAGTTATAATGAATTGCAGATACTTGCCAGTTTCACTATGTGCCTTAGTGTGTAAATAGTGTCGTATTAACATAATTGCCTGGTGAGGAGCAACTGTGCAAGGGGACTGGACTTTAAAAAGGAGAGCATCCACCGTAAGAACAGTGTTTAAGCGAGAGTAGCCTCAGTTAGCAATGAGGCTAGCCATGTGACACAATGTGTATTTAGGTTCCTTCTCGGTTCATATCTATAATACCCTCTTTGCTCTCTCCAAAGGCCTCGCCTTGTACAATCATCAGCCAGATATGCCAATTTAAATCTGCAATACGCGCTCATCACAGATCTGCCACAGCTTATGTATCTTCCTCATCCTCAGTTCTGTTCCCATGCACCATTTCCATCGACGGTCGAGGCAGGGCTGATTCCAGGTACTTCAAGATTACCCTCGGCTTTGACGCCGTTATTGAAGTCCAGTTTGAAGGTCTGAGGTCCGATTCGTCCGCTGTATGAATGCGTGGACGTCAGATCCTCAAGACTGTCGTATGTAAGATTGGCCACGTTGGCGCTGAAGGGCTGAATAGCGGGGGAGATTGTTCCCGTGAACGTAACTTGTATGTCGTCAACGACGAACTCGAGAGAGATTCGGTTGGCACTGATGCGAGTGGCGGTTCCTCTTGCGGTAGGCATATTGATTTGGAAATGAAATCGAGATGAGTAGAGTGAGGTATTGAGTTTTATTGAAGTGATTTGTAAGCGTATGAGGATAGAACTGGTAAGGTGAGTGAAGTAGGTTGAGTGGAAGAGGAGCTCCTTTTTATATTCAGAAGCGATGGAGATTTTCAGGCCTGGATAAGAAAAGTAGATGGCTTGTTGTAAGCCGGAATTTGGCGTTTCTCATACGTCATGTCTATTCACAGATCGCCGTCACGCAATCGATATATATGTGCCAAGATGAGCTACATCTACTTGTCAACGAATTATCTCTCTTGCAGCAGACACGGCTCAAAGTGTGTTTTACCTGCGAAACTCAATACTCAACATGCTGAATTGGAGGCCCGCTGAATTGATCCAATACTGCTAGCGTTATGAGTGTCCCAATCTTTAAGCCAATCACAAATCAGATTGCTTTCCTATCATGTCTTGCTATTCCTTGATTGAGTTCGCGACAGGACGGGATTTAAGACATGCAGGAAAGATCAACCATTGAGGATAGCAAGTCCGGCGCTAAAAGCTGGAAGAGAAGAGCTGAAACCCCCGATTGAGCAATTGATAGACCAGTAGCGGGGTTGTCAGATCAATCACATCCAGACCGCCTGTCCAGAAGTGATGTAACTATTGGAAGCTTGGCTTCTTCTTTGGCCGTTCCACTCAATGAGTGCTACTATTGTCTCTCCTGCTTCTCAGCTGCTGCAAGGAGGATATTTTGACGATTTATTTCCTCAGTGGAAGAAAGTCCACATGCGCAGCGGGGTATCTAGAAGCCACGTATGTAATAACACTGGCAAACAAGCCGACCTTCATGATCTTGTACGCTCTTCTGAGGGTGGAAAAGTCTTTTTTACGCTGTTCTTTCACTTTTTTACCTTCGCTGAGCTCTTTCTATTTGTTAAACGCAACACTTTTCTCCGTTAGCCTCTCTCGATTCAGCGTCGCTGTAACTCTAACACTTCCGGTCTGTAGTCTAAACGCCTGATTTAAGAACTGGGGAGAAATAGTGGCATTTGTTTCTGGTATTTGGCGTCTGTTAGTTGATAACAATCTTACCGGCAGATTTCCTCAATATCAGTATGTCTCTCCAAGAATATAAAGGCTAACTCATCGAACCGTTTGATATAAATCGTGTTCTATCGCAAGGGTGGAAAGTCCAAACCAGTTAATGCCTTCTTTGTAACCGCGCCCGAGCTTGTAACAGCAGCCTGTCGCTTTTTGGGCGGGTTCTACATTTCAGACATGACGGTGAATTGATTGTGAGAGGTGAAGAACATGCGATGATGCTGAATAGTATGCAGAAAACGATCTGGGCGTGTGAGTGAATAAACGATCAATCACCTGGTTTCGACGAGGGTTCTCATATCATGCACCGTCCCCGGTGCAAATAGAGTCACGTGACATACGCACCATCCCTAGAACTTATTATATAAGCTATCAGTCTGAACCAATCAGAGCTAGTTATTTAATTAGCTAGCCAGCCATAACGCCACAGAGCCAAATAACTATAGCTTTTTAATTAAAGAGCCTCCTCAGCGGAATTCAGGCTCTTTTAGCATAATCAGGTCTCTTTTAGCGCAATCAGGGCTCTTTCAGCGCAGTTAGGGCTCTTTTAGCGCAAAAAAACCTTTATTATAGCGCATTGTGCCCCGAAAGGTGATCTGAGGGTTATATAAGACTCTATCTGCACCGGGGATGGTGCGTATATAAGAACCCTTTGGACAAGTAACGCTTACTTATCTACGTCGCTCGCTTGTCACACACGTTATAGAATTATCCCAAATAAAATCTAAATAATTACCAAGAAATATATCGCACTGAGGGGGAATGTTCAATTAAGGAAGTCGCCGGGTATCTTGATGCCTAAAAAACATTGTTCAACACATAGAATTCTCGAGTCGTTGACTGTGTAATCACGGAGCCCGAATTGTCCGAAAACCCGATTCCAGACACATAAGAACGTACGCTCCGATTGTAACCTGACGCGTCAAAGCGTCCGCCCATCTTCATTCGTTGCCTCGTAAATTGAGACTAACAGTATCCACATTGAAAGTCTGCTTAACGAGGCAGACTGTTAGTCTATATTCCAGCTGCACTGCCACGAATGGCTTAGGCTATGATTGGCAATGCCGTAACAGCAAGCCCATGATACTCGAGTTGGTTGGATTCTACGTAAATTAATCTCAGTAAGTGAAGTATTCATCTTAAAATTTGCTTTTACTGACTGAGGGTTCAAGTGGCTGCTAAGCCACCAAGAGTATCCTGTAAGACACCGGGAAATGCCATGTCATGTCAGGTTTTCTTCATTTTAGTGGTCCACATAACCGAAACCATGCGTGCCGTGTTTCCGTTGGTGTTAACAATGCTGAGGCTTAGCATTACGAGAATTCAAGTCAATGAAAATGTATATAAAGTCGCATCATGTTTCTGGAGTAGCCAACTCTTCCAGAATGCCATGCCCAAACATCTCCTCTTTCAATACCACTGCCAGAAGCTTAAGGAGTGCGAGAAATATTACACCAGCCATCATCATGCTAAGTTCGACAGTATCGTCTACATCCTACGGTTCTGAGACGGATACTCCCCATCTCTCCGGGGCATCCTCTTCAATAACTGTCCCCGACGAAAATATCATCTCCTCGATTTGTTATGCCGCCAAAGGGTTATCACATATCCATCAGTCCCAAGACCTTCCGAGCGACTATTCGATCGAAGAGACGAATTACAATACCACGCAAACAGATTTCGGCCGAGCCTACCAGAAACATGCCCAGACCTCTCATATGGGGATCCTTGATCCTACATACGAATGCTTTAGCAGTCAACATGGTTATGGTTCTTTTCTCTTCAAGATTCGAGCTCGGACCGTCATCGTTTCGGGCGATCTCCTTTGTCCAGAAAGCTGCCGACAACTCTTGTTAGACGAGTTCCGCCATTCTCACAAGACTCGAGGTCTTGCTCTTACATTTGTAGGAGCCAGTGGCGAGTTTGCCAAGTGGGCTGAAGACCAAGGTTGGGTCACAATTTGCTTCGGCCGAGAAACAATACTTGACCCCCTTTCTAATGAAGTCCTACAAAAGAAGGCAGGAAAGCGAATGCTCGGCCAGAATAGGCAGCTAATCGACCCAAAGCGTGGTGGTATCTCAGTCCACCTTTATACCCCAAGCATAACTGGAGTGGATTCTGATCTAGAGGATCGGCTACAAACACTCTACGACACCTGGAGGTATGGGAGGAACCAAGATGGCAGAAACAGTTACCAAGTCTTTGTCACTATTTACAAACTGTTTTCCTTTCGGGAGTCGACAACCTTTCTTTATACAACAGATCGTGATGGCAACATCAACGGACTTGCGACACTACGGGCCCTCGGCACACAGGTTGGATTCTATCTCGATCCTTGCATAGCATCGGCGGATGCTCCCCGGGGTATCACCGACCTACTTGTAATCACCGCCATGGAACTACTCAAGAGTGCCCAAATCGGATACCTAAGTCTTGGTTTTGAGCCATTCGACAATATTCAAGAGATTCACGGGCAGTCGAAGATAAAATCGCGGCTTTGGAAATCTGGCTACAACCACATGATCAAACAGGTGCCTGTTGAGGGCAAAGCTACCTACTTCCGAAAATTCCATCCCGACAATACACTCGCGTCGGAGCTGTTTATATGCATCCCTAGCAAAAGTATTCAATTACGGGAATCCTTTGCTCTACTGAGGTTCGCGAATATGAGCATACGACAACTGCTTACCCCATTAAGGCCAATGAAGGCCGTGCATTCTGTGAAAGAAGTGGGCATGACGGACATTCGGGACCCTCCGACTCACCAGTGTCCTGTGTAACATCCTAATACCAAAGGCAAAAAAACAAACCCACGTGGTAACTTGTATATATATATGTGCGTGTGGTGATGACAGGGTCAGTTTTGTATTGTGTTTGGCTTTTCTTTACTGCCAGGTTGTATAGAAGAGGAAAACTCTTGCAAAGGGTAGAAGAAATGTTTTCAGTCCTTGCTTTTGCAGTTTCGCGATGTGTACAATAGTAATGGAAGACTCGTTTTGCGCTAGGAGGTTGGTGGGAGAACAGGTTTACAGAAGTTAGAATTGCACTTGAAGATCATTTTCCTTTGCCTATGGAAGGTTTTCCTGAGGCCTAGATTTTAGATATACACTTCCGCCGGGATCATGTTGTTCCAACCACCACTCGCTCCAGCCATTCTTCAACAGCGTCATCTAGAATTCGACCAGAGAGATAAATGAAGGGGAAGAGGAAGACGGCGAAGGGGATGCCGAGTTCATTTTGTGGCTTGCTCGGAAGCTTACTCATTTACTACAGAAGATCTTTCTCGCTATTCAAAGCCCACTTGAGCAAACAATACTATCGCTTGACGATCTCCGGATTGCTACCTAAATGCACAAGTTGCTCCTGACCACCGCTCGTCAGCCAACACCACACCAAGAACGAAAAGGTGGTGAGACATCGGAGAATGCAGCAGCACGACAAGAGGGTGACATTGGTAAGAAGGGAAAGTACGAGTTTTGCTGGATTCACCTACTATAGTATAACTAGAGACACCTGCAAAAGGATTACTGTGAATGTGCCAGGATTCTGTTCTGGATGGATAGGAAAAGTGACTGATGGTGGGTCGGAGCTATTATCTGCTGTGCCAATAAGTATAGCTTGAAGCGGATATAGACTTAAGCTGATAATATAAATTGGGGAAAGTGCCCTAGATTAGTAAGGTGCTACAACTAAGTTATATCTAGGGATTCAGTCGAGGACGCTGAGATGTGTCGCTTTCAGTCTCGAGAATACGATCGACAGAGTTTAGTAGTTAGTGTCATCAACCCAATGATATACCAAGGAGAGTTAACATTTGCATGTTAATACGTGGATCACGTGAGCAATTTCGTCACGCTGGTGCCACTCAAATAATCCCATTGTCTTTCATATGCAAGAGGATTATTTCTAGCAATTGGTCCCATACGTATGGCACAAACCTAGGGCACAAACGCTGAGTGGCAAAATCTACAATTTCATCGGCCCGGATCCCGCGTGCCCAGTTTAGCCGTATGTTGGTACTTACACAAACAAAAAAGAATTAACAAAGAATAAGGATTGAAAATTGGGGAATGCCAAGTCCTTATGCGTAATTAGCGCTTATAAGCGTCATCTATTGTCATTATAATAAGCAAATCTCACAATCTATTGCATGCCTAAAGCGAGCACCGGACCTCGGACAGTCCGAAGCACCGCAACGCCCCACTATTTCGGTCGTCCGCCGCTCCGGCTTCAGCAACAGTAGAGATCTTGGCCGAATACTAGCGCCGGTATGTTTTGGGGGCGGCAGTCCGTAAGGCCGGGCAAAAAGGGGATTGCTGACACGGAGGGTAATGAAAGATCTTCCCTCGTTGGAATGATAAATACACCGCCCGCGGGACTGGTTCTATTTCGATCTTTTACCAACAGGTTCTGCTTCAATTCTCCCTTTCTCTCTATCTAATTCTTATCTTTATCGCTGTGCTCCCACTTCCTATTATACAATACTCGCCCCAGTCACCGTACCGACAGCCTTTTCGAAGGTCGGGCAGACGACAAAACATGCGTCACTCGAGCGACATCGACCCTGCGATGTCTTCGACTACTCTCCAAGAGAAGCCGGAAACCCCAGACGACGACAACCCTTCAGTTGAACACGATTACGAAGAAGAGATTCACGACCTGGCAAGACGCCTCACCACTCAATCCGCAACTTCAGGCCATGGTCCTCTTTTCCCATTGAGCGAGGATACCCCTCTCGACCCTGCAAGTCCCAACTTCAACTCCAAAAAATGGGCAAAAGCATACCTGAAGTCCCGAACCGCGGCCGCAGATGGCAATAATCCACGAACCGCCGGCATTGCGTTCAAGAACCTCGATGCATTTGGCTTCGGCCACGCGACCGACTTCCAAAACACTTTGACCAACGTCGTTCTCAATGCCACGAGTCTTGTTCGTGGATTATTCGGTGACAAGGGTCAGCGAATCGATATCCTTCGCAATCTCGATGGCTTTGTCGAGGCTGGAGAGATGCTCTGCGTTCTAGGTCCTCCTGGTTCTGGTTGCTCTACTTTGCTCCGCAGTATCTCAGGCGAGACACACGGTTTCCATTTCGGCGACGATACAACCCTCAACTATCAAGGCATTCGACCTGAGCAGATGAAGAAGGTTTACCGTGGCGAAGCTATCTACACCGCTGAAGTCGATCATCATTTCCCTCACCTGACCGTTGGAGATACACTTTACTTCGCCGCTCGTTGCCGATGCCCGCCAAAAGACAAGATCCCTGGTGGTGCCACTCCACGCGAATATGCCGAGCATCTTCGAGATGTTATCATGGCCATGTTTGGTATCTCACATACCAAGAATACTCGGGTTGGTAACGACTTCGTCCGCGGCGTCAGTGGTGGCGAGCGGAAAAGAGTAACCATCGCTGAGGCCGCCCTTGGTTACTCCCCTCTGCAGTGCTGGGATAACAGTACACGAGGTCTTGATAGTGCCAACGCTATTGAGTTCTGTCGTGTTTTACGCACCCAGGCCGATGTCCTAGGTATTGCCTCTTGTGTTGCGATTTACCAGGCCCCCCAGAGTGCTTATGATGTGAGTGTTGTTTGTCGCTCTTTGGGTCTTTAGATGCTAACCTGACCAACAGCTTTTTGACAAGGTCATCGTCTTGTATGAAGGTCGTCAGATCTATTTCGGCAGAACAGACGAGGCCCAAGCTTATTTCGAGAACCTTGGTTTCGTCTGCCCCGAGCAACAAACCACCGCCGACTTCCTTACTTCGATGACAAACCCCGTTGAACGAATCGTTCGTCCTGGAGCCAACCCTCCCCGCACCTCCGATGAATTCGCCCAAGCATGGAAGAACAGCCAGAATCGCTCCAGGCTCATCGATGAGATTGACTACTACAACGAACAGCACCCATTCGACGGGCAGGATCTTCAGAAGTTCTCCGAGTCTCGCAGAATTGACCAGGCTCGCGCTCAACGAGAACGATCTCCGTTCAATCTTTCCTACTGGCAGCAATTCAGTGTTAATCTCTGGAGAGGTTTCACCATGCTGGTCGGCGACCCGAGCATCACCTTGACCATGCTTGTCAGCAATCTTTTCGAGGCTATCATTATCTCCAGCATTTTCTACAATCTCCCATTCAATACGACTAGCTTCTTCCGCCGAACTATCCTACTATTCTTCATCGTCCTCATGAACGCTTTCGGCAGTATCCTTGAGATTATGACTCTTTATGGCAAGAGAAAGGTCGTTGAGAAACAGTCCCGTTACGCCTTTTATCATCCCAGTGCTGAGGCTCTATCGGCTATGGTCACCGATCTTCCCTACAAGGTCGTCAACGCCATTCTACTCAACGTCACTCTTTACTTTATGTGTAACCTACGACGCGAGGCAGGACCCTTCTTCTCGTTTCTTCTGTTCTCTTTCTCCCTCACTCTCTGCATGTCAATGCTGTTCCGTTTCATCGGCTCTGCAACCAAGTCCATCTCTCAAGCTCTAGCGCCTTCGTGTATCATTTTGTTGGCCTTGGTCTTGTATTCGGGTTTCGCTATCCCTCCTTCATACATGCAAGACTGGCTGGGGTGGATTCGCTGGATCAACCCCGTCTTTTATGGACTTGAGATGGTTTTCCTCAATGAGTTTGTCGGCCAGGAATATCCTTGCTCAGACTTTGTTCCTCACGGGCCAGGCTATGAGAACCTGGGCGATGGTGAGTATGTTTGCAACGTTGCTGGATCGGTACCTGGGCAATCGTTCGTCAGGGGAGAAGCCTACTTGGAAACCTCATTCGGCTTTGTCAACAGTCATCGATGGAGGAACTTTGGCATTATCATTGCTTGGACAATCTTCTTTATGATCCTTCATCTCATCACCACCGAGTACGTTGCCTCGGAACGATCCAAGGGCGAGGTCTTGGTATTTCTTCGAGAGGCTATGCATAAGGTGTCAGGCAAGAGGGTCAACGACGAAGAAGCCGGCTCCACTCCACCAGCGGGAAAGCAAGAAGCCTCTGGAGACTCGAGTGAGAAAGTCGAAGTCAGTAAGCAGACATCAGTATTCCACTGGAAGGATGTTTGCTACGACATCAAGATCAAGGGTGAGCCACGCCGAATTTTGGATAACGTCGATGGTTGGGTCAAGCCCGGTACATTAACCGCTCTCATGGTAAGTCTCACTCCACAACCGTCCTACACACGGACATTACGACAATGAATCCTTGTACTATCAGACCTGAGCTGACTTGTCTTCACAGGGTGTCTCAGGCGCCGGAAAGACCACACTTCTCGATGTTCTTGCTAGCCGAGTTACGATGGGCGTCGTGTCTGGTGAAATGCTCGTCAACGGTCAACAACGCGACTCTTCGTTCCAGAGAAAGACCGGCTATGTGACTCAGCAAGACCTTCATCAAGCGAGCTCTACGGTCCGAGAGGCTCTTCGATTCAGTGCCATCCTTCGGCAGCCAGCCAGATATTCCAAGCAAGAGAGAATCGACTATGTGGAAACTGTCATCTCTCTACTTGGTATGGACGCCTATGCTGACGCCATCATCGGTTTCCCCGGAGAAGGCCTCAATGTCGAACAACGGAAGAGACTTACCATCGGAGTCGAGCTAGTAGCCAGGCCACAGCTCCTTCTTTTTCTCGACGAGCCTACCTCTGGTCTTGATAGTCAAACTTCATGGTCCATTTGCGATCTGATGGAGAAGTTAATCAAGAGTGGGCAAGCCATATTATGCACTATCCACCAGCCCTCCGCTATGCTCTTTCAGCGATTCGACCGGCTCTTACTACTCGCGAAAGGCGGAAAGACCGTGTATTTCGGTGAAGTCGGTCAGAATTCACAGGTTTTGATGGATTACTTTACCCGCAACGGATGTCCTCCTCTTCCTCCTAAGGCTAACCCGGCTGAACACATGCTTGAGATTATTGGTGCAACTCCTGGTGCACATACCGATATCGATTGGCCGGCGATTTGGAGACAGTCTCCTGAGTATAAGGCTGTCCAGCAAGAGCTTGAATACCTCAAGTCTGAAGGAGCGTCAATTCAGATATCTCCTCAAGATGGCGACCCTTCTGAGTACAACGAGTTCGCGTCTCCTTTGTCGACTCAAGCATGGGAAGTGACGAAGCGCCTTTTCCAGCAGTACTGGCGAAGCCCAAGCTACATGTATTCGAAGGCCGTATTGACCGTCGGCTCTGTAAGTCATCGCTTTAATCTACTTGTCCAAGGTTCCCTCTGGCTAACCTTTCTTAGGCGTTGTTCATTGGACTGTCTGTATTGAACGTCGACAATACTGTCCGAGGTCTTCAAAATCAGATGTTCGGTGTCTTTATTTTCCTTACCGTCTTCTCTCAAGTGGCTCAGCAAATGATGACGACATTCGTTGAACAAAGAACACTGTATGAAGCTCGAGAACGGCCTGCAAAGACATATTCCTGGCAGTCGTTCATGTTTGCCAATCTTGGTGTTGAGATTGTCTGGAATTCGGTAAATTATCCCTTCTCGGGAGCACAGTTACTGCTTGCTGACCCTCTCTACAGTTTATCGGTGTCTTCGCTTTCATCTGCTGGTACTTCCCCATCGGTCTTTATCGCAACGCCGAGTGGACAGACGAGGTACACTCTCGTGGTATCACCGTCTTCCTTCACGTCTGGATCTTTTTCCTTCTCGCCTCTACCTTTGCTCATATGCTGATTGCCGGACTTCCTGATGCCGATACTGCCGGCGGTGTTATGAATCTGATCTTCATCATGATGTTCGCTTTCTGTGGTGTTCTTGCAGGTCCCGATGCTCTTCCGGGATTCTGGATCTTTATGTATCGCGTCAACCCTTTTACTTATGTGGTTGAGGGTTTCCTCGGTACAACACTCGCTAATGCTCCCGTCACTTGTGCCGACAACGAAGTTTTGAACTTCAAACCCACCAACGGTTCGATCTGTGAAGATTTCTTGTCCGGTTACATCTCCAACATGGGCGGGTATCTTGTTGGCGACAGCGGCAGTAGCACCACAAAGTGCGAATACTGTCCCATGGCTAGTACCAATACCTTCCTCCAGGGAATCACCATCGATTTTGCCAACCGTTGGCGAGACTTTGGATTGCTTTGGGTCTATGTTGTTTTCAATTGTACTGCTGCAGTCTTCTTTTACTGGCTGGTTCGTGTCCCTAGTAAGAACAGAGGCACTAAGAAGTAGGCGATTGCCATACGCTTCTCTGTTAACAATCGGGCCATGCCCTTAGATCAAAGGTTCCAAGGCTACCTGCAAGGCTTTATTCTATTTCTCAATCTTTGATACTTCAACATCGCAATGTGTTGTTGTGTCCATAGACTCTGTTTTGTCTCTTCTTCTTTGTTGTCTGAAACCTAATATCGCTCAGTTTTATTCCCTACTTGTACATTGTGTCCTATAGAATATCTAGATTGAGAATTAAAATGGGAGATCTAAGAATAAGTTCAAACTCATCCAGCTTCTTTGT
The DNA here is from genome assembly GCA_014822085.1 of Fusarium stilboides. NCBI lineage: Eukaryota > Fungi > Ascomycota > Sordariomycetes > Hypocreales > Nectriaceae > Fusarium > Fusarium stilboides. Next base: position 22,822 of record JAASAY010000106.1, read on the forward strand.
GTCCCTGAAAATTCCATACCCACTGTGAACCTCGTCATGAGTTACTAACAACCAGTATCCAGACACTTGCTTGCGGTAATTATACTGACAACGCCTAGTCACTGCCTAAGCTTTGTGACGGGAATAAGACCCAAATACAGTTCCATGGTGATTTCTTGTACATTGGCATTTCTGAAGTCAATAGTCATCGTTACTCCATAATTTTCAACTGCAGATACTTTCAAGCTGGTGCTTGGCCTACTGTTTACTCTCAGAGTTTTATTTTAGAAGCCAAAAACAACATGAAGGGCCTGAATATTCCACCCAACACATGACATCTCTAATACATGGTATCCTTCGTGTTAATTGAGAATTTGAGCATCATCAGCCTCTCCTGTCCCGTCACTCACAAGAAATTGCTAACCACAACCAGAAAGTTACCACAAACTATTCATGTCGAATTATAAATCATTATCCAGCATCTTGAATATCTCTTGGTTCTGTTCAAACCAGTTTCCCAATTCCATACCACGACTGATATTGTCGCCTTCAACCATAAGCCCACCTTGCTCAACCGTGAAATCGCCAAAAGCCATGCCAGTCCCCTGCTCTGAATTTGCCTGGAAGTCTTGCAACCCGGGCTGTGCATGCATATGGGTTGGATAAGGGATACCAGCCTCCATGAAGAGCATCTCGAAAGGTGTATCGGGTATTCGCCCAAATGCTTGCACCGGTGGGTTTCTCACCCTCGAGCCAACGTACTTGCACGCTACGTCATACATGAGTTTGAAAAGACGGAGTTGCTTTCTGTAGACGTCGGGTAGATCTTCGGGTAGTATGTCCACTGTTTCGACGACAGATGCGAGACTTTCTAAGTGGGTAGGATCACAGGTCTCGATGGCGTGGCAGAAAAGGACAATGAAAGGCACCAGTGGGACCGCAATGAGAGCCCTATCGTTGTATTAGTTGATGCCTAGCCACAAGCCCGGAGATCTCTTACCATTGTACGTAAAACTCGAATATGCTGGTATCAGCGTCTTTGAGGATAACGAGACATGTTTTGTGTTCTTCAATAGCTTCTTTTGCTACTGCCAGGCATTCATCGCATAAAGCCGATTGTGTTGAAGGAGCTGGACTGATAGTCCTGTATATCAGACATAGTATCGATAAGTATCCTATCTTATCAGCTCTTTGGAATATGCCACCGAGAGCATGACCAAGGCTTTTGCGTGCTAATTCGGATAATCGATCCTGTAAGTTGTCAGTAAGAGGCTCTGAATCAATATCGTCTCAAACTCTGTGGGATAAGCATACTTCTGCTTGACTCTTGCTATGGAAAAGGGTCTGCATTTGGGTTGCAAGATCCCTGGCATGCGCTTCCCTCTGCCCATTCGGTTGAGCTAGAGCCCTTGGGCTGTACAGAAAGTCATACACTCTGCCTTGTAGGTCGCACATATGAGCCCATTTGGCAATGATGGATGCTACTCCGTCACCAATGTCTGCTTCAAAGGCCTCAAAGCGCAATGTGATCTCACCATCACGAATTAGAGATGGGCGGCTGAGTCGGAGCGAGAGCAGCTTGTCTAACAAATGAATGGACCAGACCAGTTTTGCTCTACGCTGTTTCGCTTCTGCTGTTTCTGCCTTTGATAGGTTATCTCTGGTGAAGCCGAGTGTCTGACACATCTGTGTGGCTGCAGCGATAAAGTTCCATGACATGGATATTCGACATCTTTCAAGGCAGTATGTGGACTTGTTTCGAGTCAGTGGTGTCTGTGTAAGTGAAAATTCTTTGATAAATCACTCACAGCCATGAACAAAGCAAGAATGTAGTCGGATGTAGGTGGGAGGTTGAATGGGAGGCTGGCTAAGATGGTTTCCAGATTCTGTCGACAGAGCATCCCTTGGGATTTGAACTCGCTCTTCCGTGTCTCATTTGTCTCCATATTACCGCACTCTATCAGAATGCCTTGCAAACCGCCATTTGTGATGATCAGATCGGCCAATGTAGGTTTTCCGAAATATACGGTCATGAAATACTCGACAAACTGGCCGATACTTTGGAACTCAACGCACCAGAAGAACTTAAGCCTGGGTGTATCTATCATCAAATTAGCGCACTTCCACGAAGAGCCATGATCCACCTACCTCTCAACCTCTGTATAGCCAACATAGCTAGGTGGATTGGAGGAAGCTGAAAGCTTCCCTGGTTAGTAGGCGATAACACCTGCTGCGTATCAACGAGTCTAGACTCCTCTCCATCGGTATCTCTCGCAGCTAGTGTCCGTCGCAACGCGTCCAAACTTGTTCTTATGTCTGGAAGGGCATGAGAAATCTGGTTGCTGTCGACAACCTGCTCTAAAAAGTCGGTCGCGAATGTGGCCTGAGTAGTCAAGGTGACGTCGCCTTCTAGTTCCGAGCCCGCATCATCGTTCGTTCTGATACTGTATGCAGGAGAATCTGCATGGGATTTGGGAGTAACATGGGAGCTAATAGTAGTATGAACTGTCGGCGGGCCTCCTTGGAACTGTGGAGGGGGTGAGTTGATGCTGTCGACGGCAAGACTGATACGGTCTAGCTTCTGAGAGATGGCGTCCAGTTTCGTTTCACTATCACCAGCCTGAGTATCCTGATATGATTTGCAAGGTGCACGATTACCTACTAATCGTTTGAAACCAGAGTGCGTTGGCGTTTGGCCCGTGGCTTGAAGCCAGCGGGATACGAGCAATGGATCTGCTTCCGTAGGCATGGTCCACAAGGGTCTACTCGGTCACATTTGATCTGATAAAGAGTGAGTCGAAGACTTTCCGGGGGAAACGAGGATGGCTCTACCTTTCTCTGGCGGCAATGGTCACACTAGCGGCAGTTAGTAGACAATGAGCACTGAATGGAACCCAACTTACGGACAGCTTATGTTCCGGTATCCGACGCGTTGCAAGGCCGCCGTTATCTTCCATATCAGATTCGACGGTATCCATGTTCATGGCCATTATGCAGTAGGCTTAGGAATACGGAATTGCGGTCGTGTCAAATGTCCGAAGAAAAGAACGTGGGTCAACTGCCAATAATAAGTCGGACAGAGAAGCTACCAGGGATATTAATCCGCTGGAGGGGGAAAACTGAGGGACCAAGAAACGGAAAGACGTCAAAGGGTCACAAATATTTGTCTAAAAGAGCAAAGAGCTGCCTACATTGTTGACGCGTGGGTCGGGGCCCGACAGGTACCCGCTAGTCTAATCTCTCGCGTCCCGCGCGCCCCGTCTGATGTTGGTGTTTTTGGTGGACGCTCGGTATCTCGGGGCTCCGAAACACCGCCGATCAGCAATCACAGCGGAAGATCTTGATTATTTACGATGAGACAATTAATTGCCAAGCATTAAAGTTTGTAAGCACGATCGATGTTTGAACATTAGCGCATAGGCAACGATTTCCCAAACATGCTTACATTATGCTTATATCTGCCGAAAACATCCACGTGGCCGGGCAAAAGTACCACTGACGACAACCGATCTATACCCCTAACTTCCGATCAAGCTAAAAACTTTAATAGTCGCCGAGTCCATGAATTGCTGGATCCCGCCTCATCTCCTTGTAATCCCACGGGACCCAAGCCTTGGCACGGGCCCTCCATTCTTTCGGGCGCAATGAATACTTGCTTAGACGCGGCTCAACAAGCAGGCTGGGGCATTTTTCCAGAAGATCATCGATATCTGACGGCTGAGTATCCGGCGGGGGTCTCAAGCAGAGAGAATTTAGGTGGGTTGCTTCTTTGCAACTCTGTATCACACTTCTGTCAACTCGTACCATCATGCCCAGGTTTAGGCGCTTCAACGTTTTTGAGTGAGAGGTAATCATATCGACAAGAGCAAGGTTAAGCTCATCCGTCGCTATATCTTCGCCGAATCCGTCAGCTGAGTCCTCCATGTCACTAAAGGATATGAATCTTAGTGGCGCGTGCGATCGGGCAATAGCCTCAATGTCGCTATTCAGTATGTTGCAGGCCATGCCCAAGTCCAGTATCTCCAATGTTTTCATGTATGTCATGATTTGCGTGACCCAGGCATCAAGGTCCTCAACACCACCGATCCTCAGAATTCGTAGTGTTGGGCCCCAGGCTTTACATGCTTCTCTTAGATCGTCTGCGGTACTAAGGCCACTTTGTATGCTAAGTTCCTGAAGAAAAGGACACCTTTGGGATAGATCTGAAAGAGGACTTTCGGCTTCCCCTAGTGAGAGTGAGACGTCTTGGCTAAGGCAGAAAGATGTAAGGTTTGAAGAAAGATGTGGGAACAGATTTTGCAAAAGCCACTCAGCTTGCCCACACAGAAGCACTTCGGATAGCTGATGAGCAGTCTTCTCAAGGCGAGGATCATCAGAGATCAACTTAAACTCTTCCTCCCCAAACGCTCCGAATGTGTTCACATATCGCATATCTTCGGACGACCACCCAACGATGGTTGAGTAAGTGAGAGAGGTAAGACGCGGACACGCATTGAGTAGGATAACCATGTTTTGGATATCCTGATTCGATATTTGATAGGAATCTCCAAAGTCCTTGCCACGCTGTACAATTAGTTGACTCGCGTTGGGGCAGACGTGAGCGATACGCGCCAATAGTTCGCTATTTGCTCCATCGCACAGCCAAAGGACTTTAAGAGATTGAACAAGGCTTGCGCGTGCAGGGTCTACTGTGATGCTGAACAGAAATCGCCATTGTCTGCTGATGTCTTCGAGATCGCGTGGGTGTGTGTAGAGGTATGGCTCCGCTAAGTCTGTGAAAATCCGGCTTGTACACGAGAGTGCGACTAATGTCTTTTGTCGTGGCTTGAAGTTGAAGTTGGCGACGTGACTGATGATCATTTGATAGAGCTCGATAGGTAAGTAAGATGATTCAGAAGGGGTTTCGGTTTGACGCTCTGATCGCAATGGCTCGTCGGCTCTAGTGTCGTGAGGAAGCTCCCCAATGCTGTTCACAAATGCCGTAGCGGCTTGTGCTTTACGTTGGGCATCTGTGTCATCGGGTTTCTTGCTCGCTATTGTCCGCAATAAACGCTCGAGCTGAGCCAGTTCGGATTTGACGTGTAGCATCGCGACTTCATAAGGCGTGCATCTCATAACGCAAACTTTGCGTATTGGAAGTGGCGTTGAGTGGGACATGGCGGAATATTTTCGCCATAAGATTGGTCACGTGGTGCGTGAAACTGACGTCGATGGTGGTTGTTACATGCCGACGCATTGCTCAGATTCCAATGAGCAACTTGCGATGGTTGAGTCGGTTCATTCTTCGAGAATGAAGCTTGGCATGGAACAGGGAGAATTCCGTGCTGCTGCTGGACATGACGTGTTGGCTTGAGCGGCACGTGAGAAAGCACGTGCACTCAGATAGTGGGACACTGCGTGTTCAACACTACAAGCCCCCGAGTTTAGCCGCTTAATCCACATGATGATGGCCTCACTTTTGAGAACCACTACATGTTGCACGCTTGGCTCTAGCATCACGACCCATGTGTCTCGAACTACACTTAAGCCACTACACTTCCACACAATTTCAAGGCCACAAACTGTGATAGCGTTACATACACAAGCGAATTATTGCCCTGTGGCGAGACTGAGTGAATTTCCAGCATATCAGCCATGGACAAGAAGGCAGTAAGGAAAGTATCTATTTTATCTGCGGGATCAAAATTTTCTACGTTAGTTATATAAGAATAAACACTTATAATTTATCCCTGCTATTAACCGTATTGTTGTTTTTTGAATAAATGCTCATTAGTGAGCATTATCTAATCCAACATAACTGGGGTTATTCTAATAATAGACTAAATTGACGTCATCTCGAAGTGAGATCGCTCAGTTAACATGCTAACATTTTACGGCGGCTTCTTTGTGACAAAAGATACTTCGCTAACTGCTCAACCAGATGCAAGATGGACACTTGTGCCTTCCGGGTAAGATCTAGCATGCTTCAGAAGAGTTAAAATGTACGAAAGATAACTTAAACAGTAGTGAGCAGCCCATCAACCATGCTTTTAACAAAGTTTGGCCCCTCTCACCGTGATATTTTCCCCACGATACTTGAAATCCACTGAGGAAACTCACTATCTCCTGAATTCAGGACGACAGCTAGCGGTCGCATTATGATACAACTAAATCACTTCGTCATCTAGTAGTTCTTAATTCATCAACTATAAAATTAATATATTAACTTATACCGTAGTTAATAAGTAGACTTTATATATGTCGAGGTGGACTTAAACAACTACCCTAGACCTAACGCAATTTCGTCGTGATAGTGCTATCTAATCCGATAAGATAAGATAAGATAGGCTTAGATAAGATAAACATCATCCTGGACCATTGAAAGCGGATTGCTAGCCTTGCGATCTTTAGATAGGTTACCTTAATTACTCACATATACTAGTCACTAAGCTATAAATATACGAACTACTATAGGACTTGCTTATACTTCACTGAGTTGCTTTCTCACTTCCATCGGTCAGCAACACATTGCGTATGCTTCCCTTACTTCAAGACTCTTGAATGCTGTGTGTTAACCGATGACGTTCTCATCTTCCTTGTCTTCTGTATTGGCTTCTTTGCCTTCCCAAACAAAGTAATCGACCAACATCAGTTCATAGACTCTCTATCCAAGACTATCCTATTCTGCCCCATCGTCTCGCCTCTGTTGCTCATTATACGTGCTGACCCGATCGAATCTGCTAAGGACAGGTGCCATTGTCTTGACGGCAAAGGATTCCACAATGGATTGTAAGCCTTGGATCAATATCATTGACTTGTCAGGGGGCCTTTGGTAATGCTGTTTCATATATGTCTTGCACACCCTCAAGACCAATGGTATCTAGATCACCATTCTTGGTGTATGAAGCTTATTCTTATAGATGGCAATCTCTGTGGCTTGACACGACTAGACACTACTCTACTAACTCAAAAGTGAGCATAAATAATAACAAGCGGCTGACCTGTTGCCCCCAAAATTACTTTACAAGTTAAAGAACATCTTCATTTTATTATTCTTCTTAAACTCCCCATGTTAATCCTTCCAGTATTTGCCAACTCCACCCTTCTGGCCAACAACTGGATCAGCGTCAGGATTCTTGACATGCCACACAGTCTCGAAATCATCTGCACTATCGCCTCCTTCGTCCCAAGTCCAAGAGAACCCTCTTGGATAAGCTCCCATCATACAAAAGCCTTCGAGAGGAACCTCAGCTACAGCTATCCTAGGATTCTCAGCTTCAATTCCACGCGCTGTCCCAGTCAAACATCCAAACTTGTCCGAAGTAGCGTTTGGATCGTAGTTTTTGTGCGCTATGCCTGCTGGAATAACAAAAAGGTCTCCAATGTTGACTTCAACCTCCAAACCTCCCTCTTCATGGGCCTCTCCATAGGTGTGCTCCTGCGGATCATCACTTAGATCTGCGACACCCCATCGAATCCGTCCAGGCCCGGAGACGACAACCATAGCTTCGTGGCTCTGAGAGTGATAATGCGATCGCTGATTTCGGCCGTACCTTGTGACCCATTGTATATCCCATTGATTGGCATGGAAAGTGTCATATACTGCAGTGCGGTCGACTTGACCGTCTCGCATAAAAGCGTTCTTGTATAGTAGTAAGGGCTTTGGAGAGTTGGGAATCAATTTTGTTGGTTTTATATGGTAGACAATGGGCTCTGGAAGTGCTGTCATGATGGGCAGAGAATGAATGAGCGGGTGGGAAGACAACGTAGAGGACGGAGGTATGGCTCAAGGAAGGCAGAAATCAAGAGCTTGATGAGTTGTGTAGCGAAGGGGCAGGTCTGGCCAATATCATTTACTAGAACTAATAGGTTGTTACGGTCTTATCTTGGTCCGCCCTTATAGCGACTCACAGGCGGACTTGGGCCTCCGCAACACATGGCATTAACTCCGTGGCTGATCACAAGATGTAATTGATCTTCACTACTTTACTCTGTGATAAGAGGCTTGCGTTGACCACGGCATATTATTCCGAGAAAATTGCGGGGAAGCTACCAATCAAAGTAAGAATTCGGATAGAGTTGCCGCCTTCAATCGGTTAATTTGGCCGTGATATCTCGAGGATCTTAGAGAAACGATGCGAGATTACTACTAAAACGCGGGGTAAGATATAACTTGCTCCTTTTATCTTAGAATGTGACTGAGTTTGAACCTTTTTTATCAAAAACTGATAAGAATGCGCACGTCGTGCATATTGAAGGGTCTCTTAGAGAGCTTCTCTGCGCCATGATAACAGCCACGTAGACACAAAACGATCAAGGACTTGATAAAAGGGAGTGTATATAGTAGTGAGGAGGTTACTTATCGGTATGAATTGCATTGAAACCGAAATGGAAAGATTGATCCATTGATCACAGATTAATTGTACAGATGTCAAGTTATCGAGGTTTAAGAACAAGAAGTCGCCATGACAGAGCGTTCAATCTCGGGTATCTAAGGGGAAATTTGAGTGACTCGTTTCGCATCTTGATGTCATTGCCTCAATCGGTTCTGTAAATGATTACATCGGAAAAAACGCAACCTTATCGTGCTCGTCTACGCGCCATTGTACACCCCCTCCATTCACGCGACCATCTGCTAGCGGACTACAACGAAGCGAGAGTCGATTACAATGGCACATGATGACTGGAGAGGTGTATAGAGGTGCACAATCTGGTGAGGGGAAGATAACACAACGGAATGCAGATCCATCTTGTGAGAAACTTCCATCACCAATCTAGCACCAGGAACGAAAGTCAAATAATTCGCAAGAACCCCAAGAAGCTTGCGTTGCCCACCATCTTCCGATTTAATTCATAAAAACCTTTTATCTTCACGTTTACACACACCAACTGTGACGTAGTCCACCATGCCACATTCTTTCAACGACAGAAATGGCGCCTTGCCTAGCTTTTTGTCAAACGGCAACTTTCCTGATGTAACTTCGTTTACATCTAAGGCGGAGGATTTCTCAAAGTCAGATGTCAAAGAAACGGCACGAACAGCCCCCCAGGAAAAGACCAGTCCCTGGGTGTCCCAACGATGCTTGGATGAAGCCCGACCTCTCAGGGTCATCTACATTGGCGCTGGTATCTCGGGAATCTGCGGTGCCATTGAGTTCATGAAAAGGGTACCTGAATTGGAACTGGTCATCTACGAAAAGAATCCAGAGCTTGGTGGAACGTGGTTTGAGAATCGGTAAGTAGATGGAACGACATATCGAGATACAGAGGCTGACATGGTAATACTTTCAGATATCCAGGCTGCGCATGTGGTACGTAAGACACTTCAGAATATTGTTGTACACAAGATAGACCACCGCTGACTATCTTATAGATGTCCCAGCGCACGCCTATCAATTGACATACGAGTCCTCTCCTCGATGGAGTTCTTTCTTTGCATCCGCACCCGAGATCCTTCAATACTGGAAAGACGTTGCGACGAAATACAATGTTCGAGAGAAAATGCGCTTCGAACAGAAATGTACTGGGGCACGCTGGAGTGAGACCACCAATAAATGGTTTGTTCAGCTTAAGGACTTAACTACGGGTCTCGACTATCAAGATTCTGCCGATGTTCTTGTGACTGGAGAGGGAGTTCTCAATGAGTGGAAGTGGCCTGACATTGCTGGCATTGACACTTTCAAAGGAAGCCTTCTTCATAGCGCAAATTGGGACTCCAAAGCCGACCTAAAGGTGTGTACCGTCACTCGTTTCCTCTCTGTCAAGAATATCTGCTAAGCAGATCGCAAACAATAGGACAAGTCAGTCGCAGTAATTGGAAACGGTAGTAGTGGCCTTCAAATCGTACCTGCCATCTTGTCAGACGTTAAGCACATGGACCATTACATGCGTGGTCGTTCTTGGATTGCAGGTCTCTTTGGAGACAAGCATTTGAAGGAACGCCTTAGAGAAGCGGGTGGAAACCTGCAGTACACTGAAGATGAGATAAAGTTGTGGGAAACAGATCGTGAAGCATACCTTGAGTATCGACGCGCGATCGAATACAGTATCAACGAGAAATTCGGTGTTATCTTTGCCGGGTCTAAGGAGCAGGCCAACCTACGCTCGCAAGCCGAAGAGTCGATGCTACAAAGGCTCAAGGAGAAGCCCGAGATTTACAACCATCTACTTCCTGAGTTTTCCCCCTACTGCAAACGCATGTCTCCTGGCCCAGGCTACCTCGAGGCTCTGGCATCGCCCAAGGTTAACACTATTGCCTGTGGCATCTCCAAGATCGACGAGACTGGAATTGTCACTACAGATGGCCAGCACCACCCGGTTGATGTCATTATCTGTGCTACCGGCTTCCAGACATCGCCTGCCAATAGAAGTTTCCCCATCTACGGCGTCGGTGGTGTCAATTTGCGAGAGCGCTTCAGTAAACGCCCAGAGACGTATCTAAGTGTTTGCACGGATGGCTTTCCCAACTTCTTCCAGTCAATGGGACCCAATTCGATGCCTGGCGCCGGCAGTCTCCTGCTCGTCATCGAGAAGACAAATCTTTACATCGGTAAAGTCCTAGCTCGAATGGCTTACGACAATATTGCGCGCATCGAACCTAAGCGTAATATGGTCCAGGCCTTTACCAACTATTGCGACGAATTCTTCAAACGGACGGTGTTTGCTGAGGAATGCAGTTCATGGTACAAGACATACGAGCCGGGCGCGTCGCGAGGAGATCAGAAGCGCAGCCGTGTGACAGCTTTGTGGCCCGGTAGCAGCTTGCATTGCGTCCGTACGTTGAGTAATCCCCGTTGGGAGGATTTTGACTACAAGTATTGTGATGATAATGAGTTTGGGTGGTTCGGGAATGGGTGGACCTTAGCAGAGAAATATGTGAGGCCTGAGTTGGAGTCTTTGACGTGGTATCTCAATGATACTAAGATCATGGAAAAGGTTGCACCGACGTTAGTTAGTAGTGAAGGTTTAGCATAGTTTTAATGAATTCAATGAACTTCAAAGAGATTTACTATTGGTACATGCTTATTTATCATATCTCTATGCTCGCGGTTACTTGCTGTTTCTGTCAATGTTGTAATCAACCCTTGATATCAGAGTATCCATAATTGACACAAGCACCAATCAGCAACCATGATTCTACCCCCACATACTTCTGAGGCGTTCCCTGTGACCCCAAAATTGCTAGGAGAGGCTGGATGATAAGGGCTTTCCCCGCAGTCACTGACTTCCATACAGCTTCCGTACAGTAGCTGGCACAGAGGTTCCCTTCAATTACACCACCTATATCGACATCTCTTGACGAATCAGTACGCGATGAGTACGGGAGGAGAGCAAAGTAAGAGAAAAAGAAGATCAAACGCGTAAGAAATACCCAATTCTCATCTTTATCTCCCCCACTAACTTCAGAAAAGGTGCGTCCGATGTCGACGACAAAAGATCAAGTGCAGTGGCAGGGTTCCTTGCGACGCGTGCAAGCGCCGTAGAGTTGACTGCGACTATGAGAACGATGATGGTAAAGTCCAAGTCTCCAAGAGGTACGTCGCCACTTGAACGTTCTCTAATCCTCATACCTACTCTTTGGAGTTGAAACGCATACTCACACAATATCTCATTTAGATATCTCCTTCAGCTCAGGAACAAGGTGGCAAAGCTATCAACCAATCAGTTAGATTCTCCATCAGTCAGCCCTGGTGAGAATGCTACCAATGAAGTCCATGTCTCTCAACCAGTCAGCCTGCAAGATCCAACACCCGTATCTGAGGAACACGATGAAGAAGACAACAATATTACCAATCCAGTATTGTCGCCGAGACATCTTACCTATATCACAGGCCCAGAAGGAAGATCTTGTTAGTACCCATGTTACCCATGTTACCCTTTCATGTCTTGACGTGCTCACCCTTCATCAGACTTCCTAGGGCACTCGTCGAATTATTCTTATACCCAACGCGTCCTTCGACTACTCCACTCTCGATTCTCTCAAGATCCTTATCCTACATGGCACCCTCACGGCTCATCAAATCTTGGATGGGACGGACTGAGACCGCATGTCGCACCAGAAATTGACAACTTACCTTCACTTGATCACGCCATGTTTCTACTCAACGCTGTCAAATTCCACGCTGGCCAGGTTTATCATCTCTTCGACGATGCCTCATTCACACAACAACTCTATTCATTCTACTCAAATCCCGCTCAGATGGTTGATGAGATGAAACTATGGTACATTCATTTTCTCATCCTCATTGCTCTGGGAAAATCCTTCATCGTCTGTGATGCACAAGTAGCAAGCCCCCCGGGAGCTGACCTGTTTATCCACGCGGTCCAACTCATGCCCGAAACGACATATCTGATTCGAGATTTTATTACCAGTTCTGAGATCCTTTGTTGTATGGCTCTCTACTATTTAGCTGTTGACTCAAGGGTCTCTGCTTATGACAAGGTAATCACAATGTTTTTTTTTGTGTTCACAAGTACAGATTTATTGAGCTGACTTGAGCAGATTGGACAGGCAGTACGATTGGGCTTTGCAGGGGGGATGCACACACCCATGAAACGATTCAGCATGGATGAAAACCTTATTCAACGGTATCGCAAATCCTGGTGGACTGTAGTCGTCCTAGATCGTCAGATCTCAGCATATTTGGGGTTACCTATACAGATTCAAGACGACGATATCACAGCACCATTGCCCGTCTTTACCGAATCAGAACAGCGAACAGCTGCTATGGCGATCCAAATTGGACTTTCAAGGGTCATGTCTGTGGTCATGAATAGTTTGTGACATCTTGTCCTCGCATGCTAGGTTTGTGTGCTAATTGAACATTTTAGGTGTCTACCGACGAGATGGGTCGCGGAATTTGAGCTTCATCTCAAGCACTCAGAAGGCTCTTCGTAGCGTGGCGGGAGTGTCTCAGGATCTTGCTACCCATTTCTCTCTGCCATCGACTGGGCCTGGTGGTGGTGTCTCGAGAATCTCGGGTCATTTGAACATCTTTTATCATCAGGTAAGACAGATCAATACTTCCCCTTTTCAGTAAACGGGCTCCTAACCTCCAGATGAACCAGTGCATTGTCGTTGCCACGAGGCCTTTCTTGTTTGCGTTTCTCGAGAAGAGGCTAGCATCATCAGAGGAAGAGGCGTCTGCACAATTTTGGAAGGATCCAATCGGTCACATTCTAATGATTGGCATCGAATCGTCTAAGAGGATCAGCACCATTCTGCGTTTGCTGAAGGATCAACACTTGATAGGTATGTCAATCTGAAGTGCATGACCATTTAGGCGACCAACCCTCTGACTATGTATTATAGAAACCTTCCTGCCTTTCGAGATAGAAAGCGCCTTCTCCGCGGGAACATATCTTGCCATTGCAGAGGCCAACTTCCCTTCCATTTTCAAGGACGACAGTTCTCCACTACAAACCATCATCGAAACTCTGGATGTCTTAGTCGCTAGAGGAAATGCTGCAGCGAGAGGAAGACTATCAGAGCTAGAGCATCTAAGACGAATATTAGGGGAGACTGGACAACTCCTTTCTTGCGAGGCAGATTCACGATGGCCTTCGGCGCAAACATTGCCAATGATGAATGGCGCCACGAGATCGAGAAGACCGTCCGAAGGAACAGCCACTGTGGGATGCAATTGGGAAGCCTTCCAAACACCACAAGCTGGGGATGGGATCATGGCGGCCACGATTGGAAATATGGCCGTCGAGATGGACCTGGTGGATTGGGTAGAAGGAGCTAGTACAGAGAAGCTGCATTCACAGCCGCATCATCTCAACGCCATTGCGGAATGTTTAGATTCTTGGGAGTCGACAAGCTGGCTTGACTCGCTAAGTTATGATGTATAGTTTTCTATTGGAGATCATACACTTGATACGAGAGAAAGTACAAACTCTTCAGGTGCGGATTGGCCCACCCACTGGAGATTCTGTGTTTTGTGGAACGTATTGCAGACTCAACTTCATCTAGACGGTTGTGCTAGGTTGTTTAAAAAGTATGCCGCACAAATAGAGTACTGAAAGGGCCGTATCTGCTAATGCACGAATGGCTTGCAGGCTGACAATTGGTTGCCAATAGAAAATGCAAAAGAAAGTCTTTTCCCCCGTTTCGAAGTGTAATCTGATGGTGTATTAGGCTTGCTGTTGAGATTGCCCTTCAAACCAAAATGAAGAGACCTCTTCAAAGGTCATAGGGCTAATATGTGGTCTATAGGTCTAGACCGTTCAACACTAGCCCAATATGGCCTAGTTTAGTAGGGGCCCCACTACACTACGCTCTTTCCCCGTTCCTTTCACTGCGATTTTAACCCTCTCGGAGGGGACAACAAAAGTGGGCTATCAGATATGACATCACCGACTTAGAGCTCGGAATAACTTCGTAGCCGCCCACCAGAGCAGCGAACAGCCTACCCTATACCCGTCACTACTTCATGCGCAACTCGTCCCAAGAGGAAATCTTTATGTTCTATGAAGTCTAGAGATTCAGAAACTTCTTGACTCAAACAGTCAGCTCTCTTCTAATAATTAACACACACCCAGGTCGATAAAGCATTGAAGCCTTTTCATGCTCTTTTTCTCTTCTTAAGCCTCAACGTGAAGTTTAGGCCTTTTTTCGTTGTTGCTGTGGAGCTGGTCACTAACCACGCCCTTTCAGAGCGAATGTGCCAAGATTATGTTGAAACCAGTCCTCTGTAGTTAACACTGCATGTCTTGCGTCACAAAGGCAGTGGAGCATCGCTATTGTTTGAGCTGATGATAGTGTGGTTTAGGATTATTAATTCGACACTGATGACTTATGGACGCCTCTCGAAACATGTAATAACTAACCCATTAACGCAACTGGTTCATTATGTTGAGGATCAAAGTGGTATTGGCAGTCTTACTGAAGACTTGATCTAACTATTGCTATACTTCCTATTGTCCATTGGCTTCCTCCCCTGCTCCACCATCATATGCGCCAATCTCGGTCTTAATCTAAGTAAGATATCTGAAACCAGCACCGGGAACGTGTCGTCCAGCAGCTTCCTCCTCTGCTTCCTTGAGCTCCAACTTTCGGTTGGCACGCTTGAGGATAAAATGGAGGGCAATACTAGCGAAGATGGCAATGAGAGCCATGCCAGAGTTGACACTAAAGGCCAGAACGAACCGTGGCTCCGCGCCATTGGGATAAAGAAAGGATCCATAGATGCTGCAAATTGTAGCAAGAGCGTTGTTGAATGCCAAAGCAGCAGCTCGCTTTGACACCGGGCGGAAGTTGGTGTTTGCTGTCCACACCATGGACATGTTGAATCCAGAGTAAATACCTGGCAACATAATCATGGCGCCAAAGTAACGAGGGCCAATACCAGTGGTGGAAGCAGAAATGATGAAACCAGCGAGAGCGGTAGCAATCGACAAGGTGGTATGCCAGAATCTCTCCTGAACACGATCGGCATTCCATGCGACGACAGCACAGACGATGCAAGCCAGTAGGTAAGGAGGCGCCGTGAGCAAAAGAGTGGTGATTCTGTCTTTACCCATGCTCTTCACGATTGTCGGGAAGAAGCTGTTGATGGCGATGGCGCTAGCTGCACCGTAGCAGACGACGACCAAGACCCAGTTCTTAGGGTCCTTCAACAGTAGCTTGAAACCGTGGAACAAAGATTGATCTGAGCCAGCGGTCCAGTCCTCTTCACCAGCAGCATCAACCTCCATGCGCCACATTGCAATAGCGCGTTCCTCCTCGGTAAGCCATTTTGTAGTTGCTGGAAAGTCGGGAAGAACGAAGAAGCAGCAAATAGCAATGAACACAGTTGCTGAGCCCTCGAGAATAAAGATCCATCTCCAAGCCAAGAGACCACGAACACCATTCATGCCGTCAATGATACCCGCAGCAATGAGTCCAGAGAAGGTACCAGAGATGAGTGATCCCGAATAGAAGATGGCCGTTCGGACGCCAAGTTCCTTTCGCACATACCAGGCACTAAGAGTTGCCATGGCGCCGGGGTAGAAAGCCGCTTCGACGAAACCTAGAAGAAATCGTACCGCAGTAAGAGTTCCAAAGCTGTGAACGGCTCCGGTACAAGCACAAAGAAGTCCCTGTGGATGTTAGACGGGGTGCTGGAAAGAAGATCCAGATTGTCGACTTACCCAAGCACACATGCAAGCTGAAAGATAGGAGGCAGGCTTTCCGATCTTGTTGAGAAGCATGTTGGAAGGAACCTGCATCAGAACATAACCGACAAAGAGAACAGAGACGGCAGTCTAGAGTGATTAGCAGGGTTCTGCTTTCCGTACGAGTCTTTGTCTTACCTGGAACTCATTGCCCGTCAAACCAAGGTCGTCCTCCAGACCTCCAAGTCGAGCAGCTCCAATGGCGTTTCTATAAAATCAGTAAACTAGTTTCGCGATATTCATATAGAGACTTACCTATCCAGATAGTTCATGATATAGATCAAGATCATGCAAGGAAGCAAGCGCAAGTCAATCTTGCGCCTCAGTCGCTTCTCGAGCACCTTGAGCTCCTCATCAGAAAGATGTTGAAGAGCAGCTGGCTTTGGCGATACAATATGTCCTTGACTCTTGGAGTCACAAGACTCGTGCTCCTCCATGCTGGCCTTGGGCTTGTTCTCAACCTCCATATTGTGTATGATGCTGCTGTTGTGTCGAATGGTAGAAGATGCCTTGGATGGCCAGAGATGTTTTGAGATTGACTGGCGCAGGTCTTTATACATCTTGAAGATGTGCTAGATAACGAGAGCTATGCCGACTGTTAGATTTCCCCAGACTTGACCTTGCTCCCTAGTACGGGGAAGCCTTGTCGCGGTGAGATAGGCACTCGGAAGTGAAGATTTGGACGAGGCAAAGAACGGACTATCGGCTCGGTAGGCATATCAACCGTTAGTGTTCAAGCTAATTCCCCAGACTTTTTCTGGTTCTCCAACATGGGGAAGCCTCATCTTGGCTGAGATAGGAGCTCCACAATGGCAATTTTGACCAAGTTCAGAGGCTGTTTTCGGCTCGGTAGGTGAATCAGCCGTTAGTGTAAGAACCACTTCCCCGGATTTTACATCGTGTCCGAGCTTGAGGAAGGCGACGTTTGGTCATTACCCCGAAGTTTCAAGGAAAAAAGGTTTGAAAGAATCGTCAATAGAGAAGCTAGCTGATTGTCTACTATCTAGGTTGTCTTTCGCTTCATTTCGAGCTCTCAAAGTCCCCTAACCTCATGGCTTTGAGTGGGGATCAGTAGATAGACTTAAAAAGCGGTGTTAGATAGGGTAACTCATGCCTTATCCCGATAGTAGGCGGACTGATAAGCTTGATAATCTCAGTCTCAGTTAAACAAACTTTGTAGCAATGATATCGCTATCATCACCCCGCACGAGATTTGGGGTCATGAGCCGGATGCCCGGATCAAAGCTGGTTTCCCCTCTTCTCCGTGGGCAAGATTTTTAATCCTCCCTGAAAAGAAGATCCTTGATGCTAGATTCTGAGTCTAACCGATCTGTCTAACTGGTTTTCCAGAATCACGTCGAGTTTGAATCATAGCGGTGGGGTCCAAAGTTCGGCCGACCTGCGCATTCAGCCGAACAGGCTAGAGTACCGCACCCAACACCCTGGGCCCTAATTGGATCTTTCAGTCTCGAGAAGTATGGCTTAGCACTGACAGTCCGACATGTCATGGATAAAGACCCAGGGGACTGGGTCTTGGGACAACGAGTACCGCAGGAATATGATATGGTGGGAGGGGAAGGCAATACTCCAAGATTCTGTCACAAGGGATCGGCAGTTTTCTCCTCGCTTTCAGTTTCCAAGTCTAGATCCTTTCGACGCGTCACTAGTCATGCTTGAGTGATCTTACAGCATTTCGGCCGCTAATGCAAGGTTGACCGATGACACTCGTCGTTTCCGGGAGAGCCAATCACAGGATACCAAGCTCAGCTTCGGCCGCTAATGCGGATGAGCCGAATGCTCCCCCAGCTTGTCACCTCCGCGGGCTCACTTTAAGATACGTATACAGAGGTACTCCGCGCTGTTTTTCATTATTGCTTAGAAGTGTACCTGCCTGAAATTAGAAGGTGAAAGATTTGATATCTTCAAATTGACAAGAAAGGTTGTTCTGCTGCTGTACCTGTAAACATTCCAGAAACAACCGTCAGCGATGTTGTTCCCTCCCTGTGGGCCAAGACTTGGCTGGGTCTGGTGAGGCGATGCGCCTTGAGTCGCGTAAACCTTGTCTTACCATAGAGGCGTCCACTAAAAATCCGTGTCATTTTGCGGCCAAAAGCCTCCGATGTCACCTTTGAACCCTCATCCCCGGCGCATTTGATCAACCATGAGACATCTGCTTGCAGGATTGTAGAGCAATGAGCTAGACGGGAGTACACGTCGTGAAATCACAGGTCTCAACCATTGGAGATAAGCACACGCAGATTCCTTCTTATCCAGGACCACTTGCATTGCACAGTCATGGGCAAATACAAAGGTCGCAGCTCTGTAGCATGCACAGTCTGCCACTCCCAGAAGTTGAAGTGTGACGGCGGTAAGCGATCCAATGATACACAGGGTACTCAAGATTCTGATTGAACAAGCCAATCCGTGCGGACGCTGTACTCGTCGCCAACGAGAATGTGTTTATCCTGTCAAGAACACTTTCGTGACTGTCCCAGAAGGTTATCTACGAGAACTGGAGAGAACAGCAACAGCCGCAAGCTCTCAGGCCTCTTCATCTCTCACACCCAATTTCAACGATGAAATTGCAGGGTATTCAGCACAATCCCAAAGTCCTTCAGATGGAGGCACATCGTCAAACAGCAGAATAGCAGCGAGGGCGGTCATATCTGATGATTGCAGTGCTGAACGGTTTGTGTATGACATCAGACAAATGGCTTTGCCTGAGAGTCCAGGCGGGCTCCAACAACAAGGCGGATATTCTTACGCGATGCTCAAATCTGACTTCATAGGTATATGTTTACAAAGTGCACCGATACTCAGGGAAGTAGAGGCTAATAAAGTCTAGAGCCTAGGATACTGATCAAACTGCCCTCGGCACCACTGGCTCTAAAACTATTAGACACATTCGAGGAAATCTTCTGTGATCATCATTGGTTTCTCCGGAGAGACTTTCGAGAACGAGTTCAGTTATTGTTCTCGGACCCTGCAACTCAATCGAAAGACAGAAGCTGGCTGTCTAGGGCATCTCTCGTCTTTGCATTAGCCACGACATTTATGTATGGGACGCAGCCTTTTACTGGTGAACCTACGGCTGAGTCGTCAGAAGCACCTGCTCCTCCAGGATCGGACCTATTTGAACAAGCTGTTTCTCTGCTCAATGTCTCGTCAGAGGAGCCGACAACAGAAGATGTCGAGGCGCTGAATTTGATGGTGAATATCTACCCTCGATGTGAACGGCAAATCGACTGACATTGCAGGCCTTTTACTGCTATTCCCTGAACCGTCGCAGAATGGCCTACAAGTATGCGACCCAAAGTTTAGCAGTGGCCAAACTATTGTTTCTGGATAAACCATCCAGTCTCCCAGTAACAGGACGGGAAATCCTGCTGGAGCATAGAAAGCGTCTATGGTGGACATCCTTCTGTATGGAAAGGATGGTCGTTGCCGAACTAGGTCTTGCCCCAGCGCACGCAATGAGTAGGTTGGAAGTTGGATTACCTTCTTCACAAGACATTCCAGAATCAGAGATGACCCAATTCTTTGATCCGAGTGTCCAATCTCTTCAGACCGAGATATGCGAGATCAAGTGCCAGATAATGGAGGCTGTTGGCCATTTGAGAAGAGTTTCAGATTTAGAAACCATGTTGCTTGAGCTATGGCCGTGCTTTGACACTCTTAGATCTTGGAAAGAGAGGGTTCCTTCGTACATTTCGTTCAATTTCAAAGATGGGGTGCCAGAAGAGATGAGTCAACGGTCTTGTGCTCGAGGTCTTGCTTCACTTTATCTGCGATACCACCAGGTATGTGACCTTTGTCCCAAAATGCAACGTTGGTTCAAGTTCTGACTACTGCAGTGTTATACGGTGTTACTACGCCCTTTCTTTTCGAAGAAGTTGTCACTTAGGTTGCAGGGGGTAGACGCCAATCACCTCGAATCTAGGTTGAATGTCACAATGCGCCAGCGCATTCAAGTATTGACCAAAGAAGGTCATGAGGCTGCGAGAAATAACTGCAAGATCTTAATCGATCTATTCAACCGCGGAAAGCATGGTGAGCCTCGTAAGCAAAGCGTGGAACAAATCGTATCTAATCTTGCTCTAGCAAAGTTCGGCTACTGGGACTCAGTCCACGCTTTTAGCAGCTTATCTATCATTTCTATCGCAAAAGCTGTTGCCCCAGAGCTCAGTGAAAGCCCAAATGGTGACGATGACTCGTATCTCTACTCTAAATGCCGCTCCATATTGAAGGAAATGGACGAAGCAGGCAACCCTGCGGCAAGAGATCACAATGCCCTGCTTATCGATGTCGACAGCATCGTGCAGGGGTTAACAGGGAATCTTGAGCAGGTGGGCATTACAGATAAAACAACGAATATGGATGTGCCTCCTTTAGAATTCTGTGAGAACTTGTGGTCTGATGTGGATTGGGTAGACTTTCTGAACACTTGTTCGCAATGGGCTTAGCTATCACTGAAAACAGAACAGAATTCATGCATCATGTTCACCGGGAGGCGTGACTATGCAGTGGTGGTGCATCACTTTGAAACCGGTGAAGATATATCCTCACTTGTGATCAAGAACCGGCTGTTGCCATATCCTTGTCTTACAGCCTCGAATGATCGTCACAGGATCCGCCATGAGTAGCCGGCCCCAGAAACAGAAGAGGCGACAAGAGTATACAACAACATGCAGCCTAAACGAAGGAGACAACAACGCTAGCAGGGAGTCGGAGGACCCTTTATCGACCCACAATCCGGAGCAACTGTAAGCCGGTGTGTTGGGGTAGCTTGGGTCTGCCGATCGGACTGTTCAAGGAGAGTTAACAGCTATGTTTTCTCCAGCTTTTTATGGACACCATCTGAACCAATGTCTGGGGAAAGAGGGAATAACAAGCATGCCCCATGATCACAGACCACTCGGCCGCTAGTGCCGAAGTGGCACAATCGGCTGAGGCGTGTTAGCGGCCGAAATTCTCGAAACAACGTAACGTGTCCGCCCATTGACTTACTAGATAAAATATCGTTCTTCGAGTATTTGGGACTGAGGGCACTGGTAGTGAAATAACGGTAACTAGAAGTATTGTTAACTTGTGTCTCGGCGTTATCACGCTTACCAGCGAACTGATTGGCTCTGGAGGCACAGCCCAATGTACGTGACCTCGAAGCTCTGAGCACCCCTCCGGCCACCAGCTTGTTATCTTTATATAACGACCTCACCCTCCGAGTATGTGGCCTATCTAAATCTCGATAAGAAACTCATAATTAGCTCATTACCATCCTTGACGAGTACTGTTGATAAGGTGGATGAAATAATTTCTCCGAACGCCGATATACAACAACCTGCACAATGACGACAACTCAAATTGTCTCAGCCGTGAGTGCCATCGATACCCACTTCTATGTTTAATATTGCTGACATAATTCTTCAGACTGTTGATGGTGGTTCAACGCTAACAAACGGACACACAAACGGACATACAAATGGGCATACGAACGGGCACACACCTAAGATAGAGAACAAGCGACTCGAGAAGGATAGTCTCGGCCAACTAGAGCTCCCCAACGACGTCCTCTACGGTATCAATACATTCCGCGCCATCGAGAACTTCCCTCTATCTGGACGACCTATTGCAACATGGCGAGACTTCATCCACTCCTTCGCTACACTCAAGCAAGCAGCTGCTCTCGCAAACTCTGAAGTCGGCAGTGTTACAGCAGAGCAGGCACAGGCTATTTCTGTAGCATGCGAGGAGGTCAAGGCTGGTCAACATGATAAGCATTTCGCAGTGGATATGATGGAGGGTTCTGGTGGTACCTCAACTAATATGAATGTCAACGAGGTCATCGCCAACATTGTCGCCAAGAACTCAGGACGTACCCTTTCCGACTACAGCTTCGTCCACCCCAACGATCATGTCAACATGGGACAGTCTACGAACGATGTTGTCCCCGCGGCTATGAAGCTAGCTGTGTATCGCGCTATGGAGGGTGCGTTGGACACGCTCCAGAAGTTAGCGGATGCATTTGCCATGAAGCGTCAAGAATACGCTACACTCCTTCGCCTTGGAAGAACTTGCCTTCAGGATGCTCAGCCTATGACCTATGGCCAGTCTCTGGGTGCCCATGAAGCGGTCATCCGAAGACACAGACAGTATCTCAGTGACATCCGAGATCAATTCTTGGTCCTTCCCCTCGGAGGCACAGCCATTGGCACTGGATTCGGTTCGAGACCAGGATACAAAGATGCAGTCTTCAAGCACCTTTCAACATTGCTAGGAGTCAAGGTGCAACCTGCTAGCGACGCATTTGACGGCATGCAAAACATGGACACATGTGCCCGATTGTCAGCCGAGCTGCGCAACACCGCCAACAGTTTGTGGAAGGTTGCAAATGACATGATTTTACTGTCTTCAGGACCAAATGGCGGTATTAACGAAATCAACCTCCCGTCTGTCCAAGCTGGATCTTCCATCATGCCTGGCAAGGTCAACCCCGTCATTCCTATCGCAGTCTGTCAGGTTGCCTTCGCCATCTCTGGAAATGACTCTGCCATCTCTATGGCATGTCAACAAGGAATGCTCGAGATCAATCACTTCGAGCTTCTCGTTTGCGATCGTCTGTTTGACAGTATCCGTCTGCTCAAGAACGTTGCAGACACTTTTGCCAAGCGTTGTGTGAAAGGTCTAGTGGCGAACAAGGAGGTCTCGCAAAAACATGTGCTTGCATCTAGTGCACTAGCCACTGCTCTTGTCCCAAATCTCGGCTATGCGAAGGTATCAAGTATTGTTCGTTCAGCTCTAGTGGAAGATAGACCTTTTCTGGATGTGGTCGTTGAGCGAGGACTTCTCAAGGAGGATGAGGTTTTGACTGTTCTGGAGAGCTCAATATACAATGACGGGGCCAAAGCATGAGCGAGTTTATTTAGTTAATATACTGATACTTGTTTCAAAATCTGAGAGGATTTGTTCGGTAGCATAGTGGACGTTCGTCTCTCAGGTCCATTTCCAATGCCACATGGAGTGGCTCACGATTAATTACTGACTGATAATATTCATACACGGCTGGTGTTTATACATCGGCAAACGATGCCCTAACAGCTCGGCCTCGTCCCTCGCCTGTCTCGATGTTTATCGGACTGAGACGGACGGTTGAGTAGACATAGTCTGGCAGGCTTATAAGACCAAAGAAAGATCCTACTTGTCGAATCTGCCAATCAAATCACAGACGATATGGTCACCCATCAGACAAACGTTATTTCTGATCACCTTTTTATCCCGCACACTAAGCTTGCCATAGTTAGGCCATGCTGGGGTATTCGCGGAAGCGGAGCTGACCCTCATAGAGATTTTCATGAAAAGTCTTATCATGACGACCGTTATAAACCAGAATCAACTGGACAATGTGCTGAAGTAACAGGATTGAACCCCTCTGGATATGTCCATTGATCTTTACTCGTCAAGTGTGTTTTATCAACACTCCAGCAGCCTTATCAATGCATCGAAGTCGAATGTTGTGACTAGACGTTACTCAGTCGTGATACGCCATGCGAGATTGCGAGGTGGAACGCGGCCGACCGCTGTGGCAGTGTTATGTCAAATGCCATACGGAGCCATCACGGCTGTTTGTAGTACATTGGTATCTACGTAGTTCTTCACATTTCTCTACATTGAATACTATAGATTGCGGGTCTATATCCAAGTTCCTAGTATCCTTGAGACGTCCATTCTGCTGGTATAGAAAGTATGTAATCTGTATTGTTATAGCTACTGTAGGGTAATGGTGCGATGCAGTGCAAGCCACCCATTCAATCTGCCTTTGATCGCTTCTACGATGGCGGGAACTCCCACCAGTAGCTTTCTTTGAAAACTGGCCCTGTTCTCACTCGCACAAGCGAAGCTCGGCTCAAGTAGCACGTTTATGGCCTTAATACCCGCTTCGGCAAGCTACTGCATATATCACTACTAGAAGAAACGCGTCAAAGCGTCCAAAAGCGAGAGGATCTCTGACCGTGGGGAAGTAATCTGAAATGGCGTTGCATTCAGCACTATCGTGTGACCAACCAGACAGTATTAGTCTGTATATGCTGCGATGGAGATCATGAATGCTTACCGTAGGTTCTTCATGGATAGAGCTTCTTGTCTGCCACAAATGACTACCCGCGTTACTGAGTTTGATGCGGGATTCGTCCAATGGGACTGCTACTACAAGCCTACAAAGGTTTGGCGGGACAATATTAATTTTACTGTATTATAGCTCGAAAAGTCATTATATAAACATTAAAAATATAAAAGCTCTTACAGTATGAGAAAAAAATTATATTCTTTACTATTATTAATATAGTTATTTTATTAATTTCGAGGTACAAAGCATAATCGGACAGTCATTTTACTATCCATTTGCCAGACCAGGTGTCAGTAATTTTGACAGTACTGACGACATCTATCAGTAAAAGCGAGTCTACGGCACCCCTTTACATCCGTAACTATATCTAAATATGACACCGTTCCTGATGCAGCCTCACCTATTCATTATCAGTTACCATCTGATAACCGCTTCAGTCCCCCACATAGCTCACGGTCTTTAGACCTGCCTATTTCGTCGACCATGGTCTAATTTTCGGCAATATTTACGGTGATATGATAGCAATTTCGCCCACCTTAGTGGAATATAGACCGACATACATACGCATCGCCGCTGCCAAGGCGGGCTCTCCTGTTGCAGACACTATTCTACGTCAAAAATGCCTCGCATGGTGACTCGAACTTGTTATTCTATAGACCACTGACAGGTAAACGTGCAGCGTCGTATTTTGCCAACATGCCGGTCCACTCACCCCACAAGACAACAAAAGATACCAGGACAAGCAGTGTGTTGAGCACTGAAGACTGGTATCAGATTGCCGCTGGCGAGGATTTATTAAACCTTGAATCCGACTCATCCGATGTATTGTCTCAAAATGAAAGGTTATGTGTCAAGGATACATCTCAAATTGATAGATATGTGATCCGTGAGGAATGCTCTCGATAGATGAACAGGGTTGTTGGTGGAGTTCGTCTGAAACCCCTGCCTTCAGCCGCAGTCCTTCATCTGCTTGCATCCTGCAATCCTAGCACGAGCCAACCAGCAACATCAGCAAGCGAGAGGAATGTGGAATGACGAATGTCCCATTTGTTCAAAATCAAGGTTGGGAATCGTCCGTTTCATATGCCCAAACGAAACGATCCATCAGTCGGACCGGCAAATCAGGTTTACGATGGTTCTCCATTGCGGAAACATGCATGGTGGATCGATACGATAGATGGAGACATTGGGCGGAGGTATTCCGTTGTTATCAGGCCATATGTGCAGGTATGTGAATGGAGTATAACCCTTACGAACCTTGACTGTAGATATATATATATCCGAGACCTCTGATAGTGCAAAGTCTCTTCTTTCGGCTTTTAGTGCAGAACAATTCAGGTTCATTTCATTTAACCTAGTATCTCTACCCGAAATCATGCAACTCAAATTAGCATTATCCTTCTTTCTCGCCGCAGTAGAAGCCTGGACGCCACAGTCTAGAGGTTGGTGAAACGTCATTATCAGGATGCACATACTCACTTCATATAGCTATTGCCAAGGACAACGGTGAGAAGATCACTGAACGATGGCTTCCAAACGACGACAAGATCCGCGGCGTCAACCTCGGTTCACAATTCATCATAGAGCGATGGATGGCTGAAGAGTCATGGAAGAATATGGGCTGTAGTGCCTACAACGACGAATGGGCATGCGTCAAGGGCATCGGCCAAGACAAAGCCAATGCCGCCTTCAAGAAACACTGGGAGACTTGGATCACAGAAGATGACATCAAAGAGATCGCAAGTCTTGGCCTCAATGCCGTTCGTATCCCCGTTGGATACTGGATGTACGAGGATATCATCGAGAAGGGCGAATACTGGCCCCGTGGCGGCATCTGGCATCTTGATCGTATTGTCGGGTGGTGTAAGAAGCATGGTATTTACGCGGTTATCGGACTCCATTCCGCTCCTGGTATTAGTTCGCCGAATGAGCAGTTCACCGGCCATGTAAGTGTCGTGATCTCAGTCCGTCAACATATATATACTGACCCATATGCAGTCTATTCCCAACCCTGGATTTTATACTGCTGAGAACTATGAGCGAGCCTTTAAGTTTCTTGAGTGGATGACCAAGCGTATCCATACTAACGGCAACTACACCACTGTCGGCATGCTTGAGGTGCTGAACGAGCCTGTACGCGCCGGAAAGTGGAAGGCTGAGGCAGATGACATGATCAAGAACTACTACCCTGGTGCATACAAGCGCATCCAGGCTATGGAGGGTTACCTGAAAGTTCCGAAAGCCGACCGTCTCCACATTCAATACATGGTAAGCTGCATCTATTTGAGAGATAGTTTGACGTATCAGGCGCTGATTTTGGTCACAGGGCAAAAGCTGGGGTGCAGGCGACCCAAGAGAATACCTCCCAGACGACGATCTCATCTTCTTCGACGCTCATCGCTATCTATCCTTCGACAATAGAATCGATGGAAACAAAAAAGCATACATCCAGACCGCTTGCAAGGACAACATGGGCCAGCATGTATTCGTCGGCGAATGGTCCCTCTCAGTGAACTCAACCTTGAAGAACACCGACGAGTTCAAGATCGGGGGCCAAGAGACATGGTACAAGGCCTACTGGGCCGCTCAAGCCGAGTCCTTTGAGAAATCAGATGGGTGGTTCTTTTGGTCTTGGAAGTGTGATGGAGATCTTGGCAAGAAGGATTGGAGATGGTGTTACCAGGCTGCCGTTGCAGCGGGTGTTATTCCCAAGGATGCTGGCAAAGCCAAGAGTTTGAGCCCTTGTGCTAGGTATACTAGCTAAAGAATAAAACCTTGGTGGGTTAGCTCCGTTCTTCTGTTCCGTATATAGTTGGAGCCTATTCGGTTGTTAATGCCGAGGGGGCATACCAATATTAACTTGGAGTATCAGAAGTCTAGCGAATTGTTCCGCAGCAGAAACCATTGTCCTATTGTTTCTTTCCGGTGGCGCCAAAGTTAGCGGATTGATTGGTGGCCGCTTCCCTCTGAGGGCCTACTGGTGAATTATAGGCATTTCAGCTCGGATATATTGCATTATAAAACGCTACATATGTAGCTCCGCTATACGTAGATCCCTTTCCTTGAGCAATAGAACGATGCATAGCCATTTTCTCACAGATCTAGGTGATGAGACTGAGATGCATCAGGCCATTGGTAAGCTCGAGTAATTAGCTATTTACTAGATCCTAGCCCACTGTTTAGATGCCGCTCAGGGAACGCGATAATATGATTTAATTGGCTCGATCAAAGCCGTGCCACTGGAAAGTCCGCCGAATTCTGTATGGATGGGTCGTCAATATGTCCAGATTAGGATTGGTTTTCGGCTAGATCGATAAATAGGCGACAGGGGAGTAAGCCGTCCATTCTTTATCTTCAATGGTGCTACACTTAACAAATTTCAGTCTCACTTCCCCTTCTCAATCTGTTTACTCTCCACCACTACCCTGATTTCACTCCCTCGTCTAGACAGAATGTCCCGTCAAACAACCTTTGTCTTTATTCCCGGCTCGTGGCATAAGCCATCCTGTTATAACAAGATCATCGAACCTCTACAAGTACAACACCATCTCAGATGTATCCCAGTCACTCTACCTTCAACGATGGATGATCCAACGGCGACCTTCAAAGACGACATTGATGCCACTCGCGATGCGATCATGACTGAGATGGATAAGGGCCGGGACGTGATCGTCGTTGCGCACTCCTACAGCGGTATGGTCGGAAACAGTGCCGTCAAAGGTCTCACTGGGCCCATATCTGCAATCTCTGAGACCTCTGCATCAAGCCAGACATCGATGTTAACGCCTGGGCCTGACGCAAAGAACGCGGAGAAAGGACGCGTTGTCGGTCTTATTCTCATAGCTACAGGATTCACCCTTACCGGTGTTGCCTTCATGGATCCATTTTTTGGTCATCCTCCCCCTTCTTGGCGTATCAATAAGGAAACTGGGTTTGCAGACATCGTGGTTCGCCCACAGGAGCTTTTTTACCACGATCTCCCACCTGCCGAGGCAAACTATCACTCCTCCATGCTTACTACGCAAAGTCTTAAAGCACTGTTTGAAGGCGGTGAATATGCCTACTCTGGCTGGTTAGATGTACCAGTGTGGTATATCGGAACGATTGATGATAAGGGCCTACCAATTGCAGTACAAAGAATTCAGGTTGGGATGGCAAGGGCTATGGGTGGGGACGTGGTTCATACGGAGATGAAAACAAGCCATTCACCATTCTTGAGTCAACCGGCGCAAAGTGTGCAAATTTTGCTTCAAGCGTACCATGCATTCACAGGTCAGAGAGCCGACAGCAGACTTGAAATCCTCGAAAAGGTGACCGGTGAAGACCCTCCAGTAGTAAAGCTATGGCAGCCTACAACATGGTATAGATTTGGACTGCCACTGGGTGCCGGGGTTATTATAGGATGGAGCATATCTTCGTACAGAAGACTCAGGAGCCTGTGGGGGTCTTTATTTAGATGAGTCATGCGGTATCCAAGAGAATAGAAGCCGTAGGATATTCTCAACATTTCGTATTGCAATCCACTTCGACACGCTTATCGTCGCGCATTTGTACAACTGGACTGCAATACAACACTTATTCCCTCCCTAGTCGCTACCTGACCATCTAAGATAGACCAAATTTATATAAATGACTTTTCTCCTAAACCCACCTCAAGAAATCTTAATGATGACCTTTCCAAAATGACGCTGCTCCGATAGATACTGATAAGCATCCTTTAACCCTGCAAGGGGGAAGCTTCTTTCGTCCAAAATGGGACGGATTCCCACCGTCTCCATAACGCGGATCATTTCCTCAAATTGTAAGCGGCTGCCGACTTCAATTCCCCGGATAATGCACATCTTATCCAAAACCTCCAGCATCGAGGGTCCCCCTTCATTTGTGAGCCCTTGACCAGCAAGAAAGCCTATGACGGCAATCTGACCTCCTGGAGCAATACAATCAAGCGATTGTCTCATCGTGTTTGGACCACCCACCTCAATCACGTGCGTGCATCCTAGACCACGTGGAGATAACTTCTTGGCGGTTGATCCCCAGTCCGAGTCTTGTTTATAATTGATGACGTGGTGAACTCCTAGAGCCTTCAGCTTGCGAGCTTTGTCATCAGATGAAGTGGTTGCAATGACCTTAGCGCCGGCAGCGACAGCAAACTGTACAGCCGCAAGACTTACCCCCCCGGTTCCCTGGGTAAGGACACAGTCTCCGACCATGACAGGGTGAACACCGCCCATTAGCGCGTTCCAGGCAGTCAGGCCCGCTCCCATGAGTGAACTACTCTCCTCAAAGCTGAGGTGTTCAGGCATGTGTACGAGTCCTTGTTGGTTGAAAACTCCGTGCTCGCGAAATGTGCCATCTTCAGCGCCGCCAATGGCAGTGGATACAGCCTCCCGAGACGACACATTCCCGCCAAAATATCCAGATTGGTATCCGAAAGGGATTACTTTATCTCCTAGTTTGAAACGAGATACTCGAGATCCAATGGCAATCACTTCACCAGCTCCATCGGCACCAGGGACGACTCCAGTCTTAGATGGCCGAGGATAAAACCCTCCAACAACTGTACTCAGTCAGACTCTGCGTCGAGCAGTTCAGGAGTGAGAGGGGAATCACTTACTTGCCAGGTCTCGAAAGTTCATGGCAGCAGCCTTGAATCTGAGTAGAACATCAGAAGGGCCTAATTCAGGCAAGGCCAGATTCGCATCCCAATGGAGAGACTCCCATCCCTCTTTTTGGCCGAAGGATGATACCCTCCAACCTTGAGTGACTTCAAGATTGCTGGTGGACATAACGGAATCAATCGCTGTTATTTTTAATGGTAGTTGGATGATGATCAGAACGAGCTACACCAGATGGACTGTGACGTCGAGCAGCCGGCGTTATTTATCATTATTCCACTCAGTCTTGATTAAGTAATAATCTGCCCGCGATGGCCTGATCCTCGGACTTAACGGACGAAAGTTAGGGATCATTCATTGAGTTTCTTAGGAGCTACGGGGCTTGCTAAAACTTCAGGGGATGATTCGTTGATGAGTCGATGGCTCCGGGCGCGAATTTATAGGGTGATCCAGCCAGAGCCAAGAACGAAAAAGAAAGCGGGACGCAGAATTTGTAATCCCTGTGTGACCGATATGGCGTCCTTCTTAGGTACTATATTGAGGTATAGTTTACATTGGTCAGATCACGTTGTCCCCAGGGTCGCAAGTTTAATGTCGGCACATATACGATTTTATTCGGACTTGCTATGGTAGCAGGCCTTCAGACCCTCGGCAAAGAGAAGTTTGGCGTAGAGAACATGAAAATATGCAACTGGCTCCATTCCAGATGGAATGTTGTCCTGGGGATTGCATCTAAACCCTTCCACCTTTATCTCAAGATTGCCCTGTTCTGAATTGACACCAACCCCAGGGTTGTGACGCAAAATCCGAAAACGATGACAACCTGCGAACGGGGATTGGTCTTGACCGTATGCGAAATCAATGTAGCTTCCGTAGGCATCCCACTCATTAGCTATATGAATATCGACTTTAAAGCATCGATATAATGTGTCTCCAAGGGCTATGAGCGAGTTCTCAGGAATTTCACTCTGGCGCCAAATATCGTGTGGCAAGCCGCGCTCTGTGAACCCTTAAGAAGGTTTAAGCAAGTATACGACGTCTTAGAACACAATCACATACCGGAAAACCTGACTGGATTTATCTTCCATGCCCCAGCCCTGAGGAGAAGACTTTCGAGATAGAATAGCCAGCCACCAAAGAAGCCATTCGTAAAGCTTGCTAGAAGTCTCACGTCTGACAAGCCTCGAATGAGATGGCTAGGGACGCACAAGCTGACTGTGTCGCTGTTCACTTGGTGTTGTCGAGGATTGACCAGGCTTGCCGAATTGGAGCCAAGAAACTCTCGAGAAACATCTAATACACATTTGCTTTGAAAGAACAACCCTAAAAATGTCGTGGGTGGACTTGACGCAGGAATAGGGGAGAAGCGTCGCGCAAGCGAGGAGAAGGTTGGCCGAAATGCCATGATTTCAGACTAGAACGCGCGAGTAAGCCAAGGGTGGAACAAGGACTCGGCGGACAACGTAAGTAGAATTTTCATCTGACCGCCTTTCTTTCAGGGAGGGACAGCGTGTGTTAGAAGAAAGATAAGAGCCGGGCCAGAAAAGAACGCGAAAAATAATAATCTTGAATAAATGATTAATAAGAAATGACAAACGTTTTTAATCGAATTTTCGGTATCAAATTCAGCCGCGAGTAAACCCGCGCTAGGAGCATGTGTGGGGTTTAGCTTCCAATGAATAAATTCTTAGCGTGCTTTCAGGAGAGACCAAAAAATAAAGAAGTACTGTCCCTCCGCCACTTTCTTGGCCTGCTCCTCTCACCCTTTTACTCCTCGCCTCGTGTGAGTGACCAAATCAGCAGCACTTCAAGACGCATCCAAATAGAACAATATGACGTCAATCTTTCAGTTAATTGGTTGTGTTTGCCATCTCATCCTGCTGCTCACTATAATACTCGGAAATTGCTTATTCCGGTGAACAGCCTACCGTTGCACGACAATCTTGCAGAATTTGACAAGCGAGACACCAAGTACACCAGCAAATACCAAAGACTGAAATTTCCCCGGTATTTCTCGACTTTAGAATACATGTGCAAGTTTCGAAGACAACTAGCTCATAGATACAGATGCATCTGGCCTAACAGCAGCTGAATCTTTACTTGATCCTTTCCGCCTCTGAAAGCGCGGGTGCATTTACGAGCCCACCAATATCGTACATACTTGCAGCTCTAGTCTTAGTCGTTAAAGTTCTTCACTTGATTTATGATACCGAGCAAGGATAACAGGTCGCTACAGGCATAACTATTCTACGGGCGGCGCGACAAAGGAGAATTAATGACGCATCATGAAATATTATGGACGTGAGAACCCTACGGACTCATCTTCCGTAAAACAAACATCTAGACTTTCGTAAAACCCTTCATCCGCTAGTTTTTGGAATAGCTCTGGCACGTTAGCAAGCTTCATATGATTGTCATATGCCGCTTGATCTGCATATCTAAGGCAAACAGTGAGTGGTGAGCCACCAAAACTTTGAAGGGCAGACTGGTAACGTACTTCTCTCTCACGACAAACGTGACTGGGCCTTCGCCATGAGGATCCTTGGTGCCTTTTCGGAGCTCGAATTGCAAAATCCCAGGCTCGTTCTTCTCAGCCTCGT
This sequence comes from Fusarium stilboides, assembly GCA_014822085.1. Lineage (NCBI taxonomy): Eukaryota > Fungi > Ascomycota > Sordariomycetes > Hypocreales > Nectriaceae > Fusarium > Fusarium stilboides. The sequence goes on from JAASAY010000106.1 coordinate 55,272, forward strand.
GGGCAATCTGGGAAAAGATTCGAAGAAACTAAAATTGTTACTGCGTGTCAGTAATAGATTCGGGCATCCTGTTGTTTTTTAAAATAAAAGAATTAAAATAAAAGAATAAAGGGGGGAGGGGAAAGCAAAAGAACGAATTATTTCTGCTTTGATTCTATTTAGGCAATAATGTAATAACATACCTCGTCAGCTTTCTCTGCCTCCGGTGTCATGAAGATCGTGATATTGATTGGCCCTTGGGCTTTGGTTGGGAATGCCATGATGCTTTTTAGGATGTGGTTTTAGAGAATGAGATTAAAGTAGCCCTGAACTGTTTTTTAGTTTGTAAAGGGTCTTTAAGTAAGGCGGTATATTTACTTTAGTGGATCTTGCTACTTTTTCTTTTCCTTGTTCTCCCGCCACCCTCCCGTGGTGATTCGTAGCACTGATAAGAAAAAGAATGAGGCGTGCCAAGTGTGCTCGCTACTTAGTGACCACTTTTCTCGGTGTCGCCGGACAGGGTGACTGCTATCGTCGTGTCTTGGTGCCTCACACCTGCAATACCGTGGTCGTTTTCATACACTCACTACCCGTCAGGGAAGGGTATCTCCCATGATAACAATTAAATGTCGGGAGTGGATACGTATTTGATATCCACCGATACGTACAATACCCACGCCCGTCTCTGCTTCCGTTGCTGCTACTAATACCGTCTTGAAGGCCACTGTAAGAATGTCACGACCCGAACGTCTGGCTTCAAAACCTCTATTTCAGAAATTTCCTGGGGTATTCCGACTATCATTCATTCTTTGTTATTCGTACAAATCTCTCAAAACAAATCAACCGCGACATGTCAACATATAATCGTATCGCAATCTACGGTCATCGTGGCTGGGCCAGCAGCGCGATTGTCAGCTGCTTGATAGCTTCGGGCGCACCAATAACTGTGCTCCATCGTTCCGGATCTGACATATCTAGTGTTAGACAGAGAGTCAAGACAATCGAGGTCGACGTAGCCGATCGCGATGCTTTGGTCGCCGCACTTCAGGAAATTGATATTGTCATGTAAGTCGAGACCTTTGAATGAAATGATGTTTAAACTTTTCTCTTGACTTACCAACATCTTCATAGTTCGCTAGTAGGTCATGAGGGGGTCACAAGGCAGCACGCATTCATCAGTGCGATTCCCGACACAAATGTGCAGTTGTTCGTGCCATCCGATCTTGCGGCTCGCTACGATGCGCAGGGTCTACGCATCGGTGTGAATGGTGCCAAAGACGAAGTCGAGTCTGCTGCTAGGAAAGCGAATATCCCAACGACCATAATACTGCCAGGCAACTTCGCAGAATTTGCCTTGAGCACCACGTAGGACACCACACTGCGAATCTGCCTTCCAGGCTGTGAATAACTCTGACATTCTCATAATCTAGAGCCATGGGGATAGATATTGAGAACAACCAGCTTCTATTCACCGGTGCGAGTGCTGAGAAGCAGTTGCACCTATGGTTAGTCGATCATTCTGCAAATCTTGGGCCATAGTGTCTCAACAGCTGACATTTACCATCAAAACCAGTACGAGGCGTTATGTGGCGGCTGCGTACGCTTCAATCTTCCCCAGCACGCCGATTAAGCACTTACAAAATCGCGTGATTGGACTGTCCGAACTGAGACCGACAGGCCATGATTTGGCCTTGGTCCTCGAAAAGCGACATCGTGGGCCGCCCAAAACTATCTCACACAGCGTGCAGAGAGTTCGTGATGAGATAGAAGATTGCCATCGCCGTGGAAGCCCTTTCGCTCTGGCATGATATTGCCGCCTCATATGGGGAACTGGTCAACAAGCGGAAATGATTGGGAATGACATCTGGAAATTTGAGAATTTTCCGAAGGCGAGCCTGGAAGATTTACTGGTCATGGGCAGGCTCGAGCATTATCGCGACATGCCACCAGAGGTATCTGAATTTTTCAGACAGACATTTAGTTAACAGGCGCACGTGCTTGCTCTACAATAACCGGCACCACGCAGGTCTGTTACTTCAAAGATCAAGTAAACGTCATTTAGTCACTGTCTTGCCTTTAGCCGAGGGAGAGCAGAAGAACAGATTGGTTTCCAGAAGCCAGTGAATATATCTACCATGTTGGTACGTCTGGGTAGCATCTTAGCGGCTGCAAACTTGATTACTGCTGGCATTAGTTGTAAGCACCGCCTCCGCCTATCTAACTTAGTGCCGTATTGCCTCTCGCATAACTGGGTTTCTATCGAATGATGCGATTTAATTATAATTACTTTAATTTTTTTAATGTAGTAAGTTAGATATAGTGCGATAATAAACCAATAATGTATGTATTCCTCTGGCCGTGTCAAGGATCAATAACTTGTTGAAAAGATATAATTGTATGCATATAGCCAAACGTAAAAGCCTACCTAGCAGGTGAGGGAGAACTCATAGGCAAAAAAAGAAAAAAAAAAGTGGCGGACGGCTGGTACTTCTTTATTTCTTAGCAGCTTTTTAGAACCAGTTCCCTGTCACATGTAGGCCATCTAAAAACTTAAAAGTGCGAAGCTCGGATACCCCGCAGGGGTTTGAAAGGACTAAATTGGTATACCAGCCACACATCCTACAGTATTTATTGGCCAGTGTCAAGAATAAGCGCAGAGAAAAATCAGAATTGATACTCATATTCCGCTGTGTCGAATCCACGGGCGGAAATGCGGAAGTTGCCCTTATAGACTCTTGCGGGCCGTGCCCTCAACCTCTTCTCTTCCTAACGATTCGATTGGTTGTTTACAGCAGAGAATGAGTTAACTCAATGATGAAGCGAAAATAATTCTTGCCCTGCGTAATCTTCGAGATGACCCCGAACTAGGTGTCCATTGTGCTGCACCCTCGTACCAGGTCTGTCTTTGGTAACTTGGCCGTCGTATGAGCGAGATGGAGAAGATCATTTTCTAATCTATCGTTGACTTAGATTCGTGAGCCTTACTTACCCCTACAACTTCGTGGTGTAGAAAAAATGACCACTTGATCCGACGCTAACGTAGCACTTGTTGGCAAGGACTAGGTTTCGTACATCGGGCTGCTGAGTAACAGGGGAATGCGGACAGATCAGGCTTCCCTCTGAAGACTGGGCTGTTCTATAGATTAAGAATTAATTGGCCCTTTATTAGCTTTGTTTCATACCTCAACCAAGCGAACAAATTGTGGCGGTCGTGTTCTTGGATGATAAACTAGTCCGTCCTAAGCCATGATGACAGACGTCGTAGCTTATTAATGCTGAGCAGGGTGGGATGCCAAGTCTCTTAATAATCACAAATACGAGGGATGCTTGTTGAAAAGATATTTGGTAATAGCCGGTGAGATACGTTTTATGGAGCTGCTAATAAAGGTGATGTATATACTTGTGGTGCTATGGTGAGATCGGCGATGGTCAGCGATGATCGATGTCGCCTGCGTCCGACAGGTCGTACTAGGTTTTCTTTTTGTTTTCTCTTTTCTTATTCGTTTGATTTACCTGGGTAGGGCATGGAGACCAGCCCGCTAATGCTTAGATCTATCTGCAAGCCCCAGTGCTGTAACTGACCGTTGCGCCACCGACCCCCCATTATTCATAAAAAGCCAAAACGCCTCCAGTATCTTAATAAAGTACATTTTCACTACAGGGCAATAAAACAATCAAAATGGCATCAATTAAGTATATCAACAAACTCCGAGGCCAACGCGTCTTGGTTATCGGTGGTTCGACCGGGATAGGCTTTGCTGTTGCTGAAGCCGTCCTAGAGCACGGTGCCGATGTGATCGTCAGCTCCTCGAACCAAGGCAAGATCGACCAGGCGATTTCGCTACTACAAAGCCACGTCAAGAGCACCGGACTTTCTGAGGGACTCGTTCGCGGGAAATCGTGCGACCTTGCCAACGGTGATGAGCTCGAGCAGAACCTGAAAGAGCTTTTGGAATTTGCGACTGAGGACGGAAAGCTTGATCACGTCGTTTATACAGCAGGGGATTCAATCCAAACTAAAAGTCTCGGAGAGATCAGGATCGAAGATATTCACGCCATGGGGATGGTGCGAGCCACTGCTCCAATCATCTTGGCCAAATATCTCCCGGAATACATCAACAGCAACGTCAGAAGCTCCCTTACTCTCACTGGTGGATCAATGTCCTGGCGTCCCGATGCAGGCTGGTCCGTCATGGCAGGTGTGGGCGGAAGTATTGAATCGCTTGCCCGTGGATTGGCTGTAGATCTGAAGCCGATCCGAGTGAACTGCGCTCAGCCGGGCTCGGTTCACACGCCATTGTTCAGTGGAATCCCTGCCGATGAACTGGGGCTAATCCTGGAGAGAATGAAAAGGGACACCATAACCAATACAGTGGAAACTGCGGAGGAGTTGGCTGAGGTTTACCTGTTTTTCATGAAAAGTACCTTTGTGACCGGGACGGTAGTTACTTCCGATGGAGGGAGACTTGTCGGTGATTCTAAGGGTTGACGAGAACTAGGTGGAGTTGGAACGCACAATCGCTAGCAAACAGATCAATTGGGAGGTACGCAAGGAATCTACGTGCACATCGCGTGAAATCCCCTCAAGACTATCACGTAGCCAAGGAGGTTCATGAGTAACTCCGTGATATTGAAGGTAGCCAGAACCGGAAAGGTCTAACCCATTCAATGACGTTATACTGGTTACCAAGTCGACCGAGACTGTGGTTCTTTCGATCGGCTTATGGCAGACTGTTGCCTCCCTTTTTGTCTTCTGACATTTGTACAACGGTGCGCTAAAAATCTTGGATAATTTCAGGATACGTGGCAGGCCAGGAGCTCTATTGTTACTCCAGAATTTTTACAGTGTTCCTTCCACCAAGTATGCCCTTACCACCTCTAACTACGAGGGACACATCAATTTTGCAATCGGATTTTAGTGAGAGCTAGTCAATATTATAGTCAAAGTCTTGCTTTGACCCAACTGTGAAAAAGTACACGTTCTCAAATATGAGGTGCAAAGTCGTGTAAAAACACCCACTGCCCCTTTTCCTTCCACTCTTTCTCCTTCCAGTCGTTGGCAAGTACTGGAAAATACTCTATTATTCCATACAGGCTGCTATCATGGGCAGCAATGACGAGAATGTTCGGATCTCTGTCTATTTTTTGAATGGCACGAATGGTTTGGCGCGTTTCGTGTAGATCAAGTGCCAAACTCTGCCCAGTTGCGGTTTGGGATGGGGTCTGGAAAGGAATTTTGTTCACATCCCTATGTGGTGCATTGAATGCTTCGTGGTAATGTTCGGGGATTCCATCCTCTTTTCTGAGTGGATGGATACTGTGAAAGGCCGAACCCGCGCAGCAAAGATCTGGCAACTGGATCTCTGCTGGGAGCGGAAGATCATCATGAGGTCGCAGCTGCGAAGCATGGTGGAAGGAATCAGCACCGAGATAGATGAATGTTTCCTTGCTCGTCCGTGTTAAGGCGTTCAGATGCCCTATGGCATGGCCAGGAGCAGAGATCAAGTAAAAGCTTCCATCTCCGAAAAAGTCCATTGCTTTCAATTCGCCAATTGCCACGTCGAATGAAGCATTGCCTAACTCAATGACTTCACGGCCCTCAAACTCGCGGGCGAGGACGGGTGCTTCCTCGACATGGGGCCAGCCGGGATAGTAAGCCTCCTTGATTCCTGGACCAACTACCAAGTTTGTAGAAGATGGCCACAGCGATGGCCTTCCGACGTGATCGCAGTGTGCATGACTGACAGTTATAGTCAGACGAGGACATGTTTGGCATTGGGTAAAAGCAGACGGCAGGCACCTACCTCCAGATGAGAGCCTCAATTTCGTCCAGACTTACACCGTTTTCAGTCAAAATCTCCGACACATGTTTAGAAACCACAAAGTTTCCGCCCAAGTCTTTGATCTGCTTAGCGATGGCGGGTGGGAAATCATTGACAAGATCCTTGGGACTTCCGAGGTCGAAGACAACCTTACGTTCTTCGCCCGTCGTGGCATTCTTGTGCGTGACGAGGAATGCGTAGGCGACGCAGCGGAATCGCTCAAATCCATTAATGGCCGGTCCCATGAACGGGGTGACTGGCACGTCGGCATCGAAAGTGGTGTCAATTATTGACACTTGAACTGTCGACGATGACTCTGGAATGTCAACAGTAGCCATATCTAAGAGTTTGGATCTTTCTCTTTACACACAAAATAAATCAAGAAGAAAAATGAAAGCAAAGAGGAAAATCTAGCGGAAGTCCACCCTATTTATATAACGAGGAAAGGAAAGAAAGGAAAAGGACAAACAAGGGAAAAGGATAAAGGCCTTGATATCTAAACATGCAACGGCCGGGGCTGTGGTACATATCGTTCATTGTGTCGGAGACAAATCGGAGCCCACGCACCCCCTGTCTTCCACCAAGCGGGACGGATGCTCGGTCAAAATAGCGAAGTGGCGGCGCATCCCCGCCTTGTCGTAGATTCAAGAATCCACAGTAGGTCGCGACGGCACCCGGGTCGGGCGTGTTGCTCGGCTTTAAGATGACATGCCGGATAAGGTATCTCGACAGCCCCTTTTATTAGTGGGAGATTATAAATCCAGACATCGAAGTAGAGAATATAAAGGACTAGTCTGTACTTGCTCTTTTCGCACCTCATCTAGTTCTGACGTTCATCAACGTATACCTTACCTCTTTCTGGTCCTTTGTTCGCTCTATTAGGTTTCGAGACGTCCATTCATTTTATTCTTCATTATCTTCGATAATTATCCCTCGCCACCGTCTTCAAGTAGTATCGACGACACCTGGACATAGACGAGCCATGGAACAGGCGCAGGAGGCCAGGGCTCAAAGTGTTTTACAACACGACGAACCTGAACTCGATATCTCCTCAGAAGAACAGGGCGAACTTAAAAGTTTAGAAAAAGATTTGTTTCCCGAGACAGATCTTACTCAGGGGACTATCGGATGGGATAGTCAAGAAGACCCAGAGAATCCGCAGAATTTCCCTGTTATTCGCAAGTGGTGCTTACTTGGCTTGATCAGTTCCATCACGTTCGTGTCGCCACTCGCGTCCAGTATGGCAGCTCCCGCGGTCGATGATATGGCCCAGGACCTCAATGTTTCGAACAGCATACTCCTATCATTTAGTGTGACAATTTACCTTCTGGGGTATACGGTATGCTTTCCACCTACTCCTCCCCTCATTCAACATCAATAACGGGTATACAAAACTTGTTTGCTCGAGACTGATCCAACCGCCAGTTTGGTCCTTTATTCTTGGCTCCGCTGAGCGAGATATATGGCCGTCGCATCATACTTAGTGTCTCAAACTGGTTCTTTGTTATTTGGCAACTGAGCTGCGCACTTGCGCCCAACATTGCATCCCTGATTATATTTCGATTCCTTGCCGGGATAGGCGGTGTCGGATGCGTCACACTGGGAGGTGGTGTTGTTGCTGACTTATTCCCCGTCCAGCAGCGCGGTATGGCGACGTCGATATGGAGCATGGGCCCTCTGTTTGGACGTTGTTGGACCCATCGCCGGTGGCTTCATCGGCGAATCGATTGGGTGGCGATGGGTATATTGGATATTATTGATCCTCAGCGGATGTTTAACGGTCGCTGTACAGATCTTCAACAAGGAAACGTATGCTCCTGTTATCTTACGAAGAAAAGCATCGCGGCTCGCCAGCGAACTACAACGATCAGACTTGCGCAGTGTGTACGATACGAAGACCCACGCTGAGCGATCCAAAGGTAGCATCCTGCTTCAAGGGCTGCGGAGACCTCTCACTTTGCTGATCAAATCGCCCATCATCCTTTTACTTGCAGTCTACTTATCCTTTGCCTACGGGCTTCTCTTTCTTTTCTTTACCACCATTACACCGGTATTCCGCAACCAATACGGTTTTTCCCCTGGACTGGCTGGCCTTGCGTATTTGGGAATTGGCATCGGATCTTTTACTGGGCTCTTTATCTACGCGATAACAAGTGACAGAATCGTCGTGAAACTCGCTCAGCGAAGGGGTGGCAAAGTCCAACCTGAGATGCGACTTCCTATGATGACCTTTTTCAGTTGTCTTATGCCTATCAGTTTCTTCTGGTATGGCTGGACCGCGGATAAACAAGTACACTGGATAGTTCCTATCATCGGTACTATTCCATTTGGCGTGTCAATCATAGGAATATTCATGCCCATACAAGCTTATGGGATTGAGTGTTATCCGCAATACGCTGCATCAGTTATCGCCTCCATTACAGCAATGCGCTCTTTATTCGGTGCCCTGCTACCTCTTGCTGGCAATTCGGTGTTCGAAACGTTAGGGCTTGGATGGGGCAATTCTTTGTTGGGATTTCTAGCTGTGGTTTTCATTCCTATACCAATCCTGTTTAACAAATATGGACAAACCTTGCGTGAAAGGTATCACGTCGAACTATGAGAAAGTCTTGGATATTTTGGATAGCTTGGATGTTAGTTTCTACCTTGCTGCGCTCAGGATGTATAGCGGTATATACCATATATAACAAGCCCGAAATTAAAGCTACCAGATATTAAGATAATCCCATTAAGAATATTATATAATGCTGCTAGAGACGTATACTGCTGTAGAATATGCTTCTTTCCTATTATTTCACGTAATTTACATAGATTTATATCGTTAGTTATATCCTTTTCGACTTCCAGTATAAGGGAACATTCTATACTCACGATATATTTTGCCAACGGCCCAGAACCTGTGTTGTTCTGAATTACCACGCCACTTTATATTTCACAGCCATGCTTTCCCGAACTGTTGCCAACCGTAGCTCTATGAATTTGGTGAATTCAGGCGATGAGCAGCTTGTTGCCTGAGTCATGCGGCAGTCAGGAAGGATAAACATTGTATATACTCAGTACAGTTAGAAGAAAGAGCTTTGCCTACAAATGCGTATTACAAGAAGATAATGTTCTCTCATATTCACTCCACAAAATGGGGTCAGGCATGGGGCGTAGCAATGGAAATTCGATGCAGTCGGAGTATGGTGGGGGTTCGGTTTCACGCTGGTATATGGTCCGGTCACGAGTGCAACGGCATGTAGTTGAATGTTCCAATTTAGTTGTCCTCATCGTCCACCATACTATCTATCTAAAAACAAGACAGATTTTCAGTTCCAGTAAACACCTCATCCATCAGAATTATTGAGGTAAATTGCACGATAGAAAGTGGTTCGTTCTCCACTACACGCTTAGCAGTTATAGAAACACTGCATGCTTTGCGCATTGCCAAACGAGCCGCATTGAGATGGAATATGGTCGGCAATGTCAAGAATCTGGAGGAAATATGGAACTCAGAGACGTGACTCTAATATGACATAGATTTCCTCTCAACCAGCCGAAGCGTTGAGTCTCTGCATGAGGTCGAGTACACGCCTGCGACATTTGACTCTTCCCACAGTAAATATCATTACACTATTAAAAGCGCTTCATTACAGTTCGATTGTACTTGAATAGGCTTATAAGGTCGAGGTAGTCAGTCAGTGACGTTAAAGGAAGGTATTGTTTCACAGATAACCGATGGAACTTCGTATGCTAGACTCGTTGATTTATCCCAAAAGAGGCTGTGGAGTTTTCCGGTTCGAAACACCGTTGTATGCCAAACAAATTAAGACATGTCTTTTTACTGAAAAGGATCAAAGAGGTCTTGTAGGTGTTGTGAATCGACCGTATATACGCCAAACAGGTCATATTGGAATGGAAACTGAGCTGCCACGCTTTCTGCCTGTGTTAGGGATCTTTCAGCCAAGGATGTAATAGATACACGGTCACTAGCCATGCCAATGCATTTCGAGCCTCATGTTAGATATGTGGCTGGCTTAAGTCCACAGTATAGTCATCTATCCGGCGGCGCATCTTCATGCCTTCGTGGTCGCGTAAAAGGTATTGTACCCTAGCCCTGTTAACAGGCCACAACCCTGTAGTCAAGCATAGTTACCCAGCCACGAACCCGCTAAGATTAACATGGCTATCGGTCGCTTTTTCTGGGTGCTCTTACCATCAATCCTTGCTACCGCTTCCATTATTTTCCTTCTTGTTGGTGCACTCGCTGGTGTCTCCAACAAATCTCTGTACCTCTTCCAAGTCGATCTCAACGGATTTAGCGTCAGCCCCGCCGATGTTGATCATTTGAATCTATACATAGAGAATTCGAGGCTAGACAAGCACGCAAATTCATCACTCGAGACTCGCATGGAGAAGCATGGCGGTAATATCACTGCTGATCTATTGGGTCTCGCACGATCTTACGATGTTAGCCTCTGGGGCTACTGTCACACCGACCACAATGGTGATCGAGAGTGCGAAAAGCCCAGGTTTGACTGGGCTAGTGAGTCTCTAAACACCAGCTACATCGGAGGTGTTGATAGAGGTATTGAGATCGAGCTACCCTCCAAGCTCAAGAGCGCTCTCGAGGCCTTCAAGGCTATAAACAAGCTCACTGAGACTGTCTATGTTCTTGCTTTTGTCTTTCTTGTCACGGAGCTCGTCCTTGGTAACTTCGCCAACAGATCCCGTCGCTTTTCCTGCATGGTTTGGATTATTGCTGACCTTACCGCTGTCCTTGTCCTTGCATATGCTATTTTATCCTCAGTTCTAACCCCAGTCGTCCTTGGCGCTATAGAGGGCACAGCTAAACTCCATGGCATCAAGGCCGAAGCCAACGGTCGATTCTTCGCTGTCGTCTGGATTTCTGCCGCCTTAGCCGTTTGTGCAGGATTCTTTTGGGCTTTCACTATCTGTTGCTGCAAGCTTGAGTATCGTCATCGCGACCGCAAAAGTCAACATCCCGATACTGAGGTGCTGCTCGGCGGCAAACGTAGCGCCGGCGCTTATGCTCCTTTAAGCGATACTCACGAGATGCAAACTACATAACACCCCCCATCACAGTTCCAATCCCCGGCTCGCAATTCAGATGAGGAAGCTCTTGAGCGTTTGGATATCGCCTATGAGGCTTACTCTCAGACTGTTGTTTAGGAGTAAGACGCCTGCGATGATACCTTAAGGGTTTATATACGATATCTGTCATGACTTGGAAATGATGTCTGACTGTTGATTGGCATATTCGGGGTATATGATAGCATTCGGGTGATTAAAGACCGGGTGATTGGCTTTCAAGCGATGGAGGCTCGTCAGGTCGACTCACAGCGTAGTTGATTGACGACCACTTAGCTTAGATGTTTGACACGTCCAGCTTAGAGAAAGATTTATTGCGAAGACAGAGTGACTTTCTTTTGTCGTTACCCAAGGTAGAGATAATTATTCCATAGCACTTTGCCTGATCGCATCATTTCATAAACTGTACAGTAGAAACCAGCATTAATAACAGCCAACCTTGACCTAAAGTCACATATGAGCAGTAAAAGTTTCATTCTGAGTCTATGTGTCAGCCGTTGTGGGTAAAGATTGAGCATTGACAGATACATACAGTGAGCTGAGTAAACAGGTCAACAGTTCGCTAGCCAGATTTTAGTCTAGAAGTCATGGGATAGAAACTGAACCTGGCTTCGTAAAAGAAGAAAAAAATAGGAATCGGTAATTTTAATACTTTAGAATAGCCGGCAAAGAGCTTTATTGTGTAAAAAAACAACTGTGCTTTTTTAGATGTGTGATCTTAATCAATCTCTTTGAGATATTAAGCAGGGTTTTAATATTTACATGTATCTATGGTTGACGAGGGGATTATCAATGAAACTTGAGGGTTGAGCGGCTCAGTCAGCGGCATTTCTCGGTAAATAACAGTAGGTACATCTGATCTGGTTATCGTTAAAAGTCAAAGTCCTGCCAAATCCTGCCAAGTCCCGATAGCTCAGCCGAGATAAATCCTTCACTAACCATAGCCATCATACTATATTACCAGCGGCACCCTTTTCCCTTTTGTGTGCCGCCTGGACAGCAGATAGAGCCTCCCAATTTGGCGCATTGCGCGCCATCGCCACCACCACTTTGTCTAGTGCACTATTGAAAGTCTTGATCAGTAACAGGTTCTAGGTATATGGAAGATTAGTAATAGTTACCGATCCCTTCGTGCATCCATAGTTCTTGCCATTGACCTTGCACGAGGTTCCATTGCACTTGCCCCAAGTAGCAGCGCGTCTCCCCTCCAAGCCATGAGCTTCGTTGGTAGATTGCTCTGGCAAGACGGCACTGGCAAGAGCCGACGTGGCGGCCAGGATCGCAAAGAGAGCTGTGAACTTCATGATTGAATCGTGATTGGAATGGAAAGGTGATATAGGTAAAAGTAGATTTAGGGGTAGCTTGAGATATTGTGTCGCTCTGGGAGAGGGCAAGAGGTACTTTAAATAAACCGCGTCTCGGGCCATCGGGGATCAGCTCCGCAATCTGCCTGTATACTGTGTCATTGGATATACCGTACTCTCTCAACAAAGTGGTACGGGGCTGTACAGTACATCGTATGAGACTGTCACTGGATCTGGACCAGATTTTGTTTCTGATATCTTTGCGGAGTTGCGAATGGCCGAAAGCTACATTAGGATCCATTGAGGCAGTTTTGCAATTGGCTGGACACCGTCTGACCGCAAGGGTTGTTGGTTATCATGGCAGGTCCGTGTCTAAACTAACGAATGCAGGGGCCTTGTTGGGAAGGTCAACTAACAACCAACAACCAACAGACATAAGTGTAAACCTAGCTCGTATTCTCTCTATGGATTCGGGCACCCAGGTGGAGCCGAGCCTGGTCAGATAAGATCTGGTCTCCACCCAGGAATCTGAGTTTACAGAGGGAATAGGGTAATACCAGAATGTTAAATAGTCTACAGTACTTAACAAGGGGTTAACTTGTAGTTATTCAGGGGGGGAATAGCTGAATCAGTGGAATTCCTTGTTGCTCTTGCTTTAACTATATGAGACTTAAAATAAAACTTGAGAGGGAGTGGTATATAAATAAACTACATGCAATAGAGCCCCGGAGTAAGAGAAAACAGACTCAATAGGCCAACAAGGCCTGTGGAGGTAGAGAAAACCACATATCCGCAAGTGAAGTTAGGTGAATTGCTGAGAGCGACTTATTGAACTAAGCTAGGGAGCAAGAAGTTAGTTATTCACGGGCCAACAAGTGCCTAAGCGTGGTCTTAGTAGTGTAAAGCTCGCATGACTATGGTACTTTGCCTGCATAGCCGCTTTGCCGGTTGTTGGTTGACATGCGCAGGGGAATCCCAGTCGGAGCGAGCCCGATTACGTAACGGCCCTTTGTTTCAACGGCTGGATCCGAGACACATGTTAATGTGAATCTCCATCGTAATGACACCTGAGCGACCTCGTGAGTAACAAGGCAACATGAAACATATCATGGTGACTCCAGGAATGTATGTATACGTCTGTCTGCACGTTTTATGTCTTGGTACGCAGTAATATCGCATCGCTTGAGCGAACCTTCGCTAGGTATGGGAGTTATCAACGCGATGAATAAGCAGCAATCAGCCCAACCCTGAGTTGAGTCTCGGTCCTCGGCAACGTTAGTGGAGGTCGGCCCGAAGCCTGGACCGTCGGAGGATTGATTAACATAAACTTCCACACAACCTTAAATATCCAAATTTCCAGAGGCTGTTGCCAATCTTCGGTCTTTCCATGAGACTGCTTATCACAGGTATATATTCACCTCTTTGTCAGCTACAACTAACACGCCTTTGGCAGCAACAAAGTTTGGATAGTTCTGTATCGACTCAAAATCCGTGCTCTTGGTTCCTGGTTGAATCGGCTTAACCACAAGTCGGTTTATATCAAGCATAGCCTCGGGTGTCTCTATCACCTTGTCTCTCACCTTTCACCTTGACCTTCCTGTCAGGGATTTATTCACTCTCATCACAGGTCTTTTGGCAACGTCTGTCGCTATACTTTCTGTCGCTGTAGATAACTACATGAACTTGCATCTTGCATGGCTGCAAAAAGGAAACACGTTGGCGGTCCTGATTCTCCGGACACCACCAACTCTATATATTGTGTTCTCGGGTCTCCTACATCTGAGTGAGTGGCGATGGACAACGGGCACTGTGGTTTTCAATGCCGATCCATGGAGCCTTCCTCGACGCGCAGAAGCAGATCTCAAGCACGTGAAAGGAATCCCTATCTTTAGCGCGAAGAAAATCCAGCTGTAAACCGTGAATCATGCAGGTCTGGACATATTTCCCATGCAACAACAGGGGTATCGAAGATCACTCAAGACTAGCCAATCGCTAACGATTTCCTCACCGACCAACGAGCAGGGGGGAACCAACAGAACGTAGTATCTCCTTGAGGCACCGGGCGGTCGTGATCCGAGGTTCCTGTGCGGTCATGAAAGGACACTTGTGACAAGCCTTTCCGCGGCACCCGGTTGGTCAAGGCTCATGAGGATGTCATGCAATGCGCAGGGGCCGCCAAAAAATCAGCAGTGTAATATCCTTGCATCTCGTATAGGCGGGGCGGCCGGCCCGACCCTTGTAGATCTAGAACATCAAGCTCCTCCATCTGGATGTCTTTTAACCTACCGCAAGTCAGTATGAATTCTGCCTCTTCTACGCACATGGCTTTGTCAGAGACAACGGTCTTACTCTAGTGTAGTGAGACCTTTGTCATTATTTATCTCAGCATCTGTCAACATTGTGTAACTGGCTATTGTTACCTTCTTTATACGGCATGATAAGTAAGTAGTTGGAAACTTGAGAAGATATATAAATGTTCATGTTGAACCGTTGTTCGCCTCTAGCCAGAAACCAGTACTCTCAATTTAAACTTATCCCTAGCGAAGGAGCCTTCATTGCATTCCGGATCTATTCTGTCGGCGAAATCTGTAAGCCACTATGCTACTCGATGCCTGTTTAACTTGTGCTAATGCCGCATCGAAATATAGCAAAACCCAAGATGCATTTCTCAACGGCCTCTGTGCTCGCCACCCTGATCTCTGTGACCGCCGCTGCCAAGCAAATGCAGATCAACTACTACAGTGACACCAAGTGCAAGAATTACGCTGGCCAAGTCGATGTCACTTGGGCTCAGAATATATGGTCGGGAAAGACGAACTGTTACAACTATCACTACGGCACGGCCATGAACCTCGCAGAGTGTCAAGCTGGGGGATGTTTGTGCAATCTATTCAAAGACAAAAACTGCAACGAGAACATGGATCAGATTCGCTATGGAGACCAATTTGGTTGTCGACCTTGGGCTGATAAGGTCCAATCTTTCGCATGCTATTATGGGAACTAATAGTGGTATATTTAATCCTATGCCAAATCGAGCTAGATCATTCCAACCGGCTCCTTTACGGAGACCACACATTGATTCCTGGCATGATGCTTGAAGTGTGTCGACTGGGGCGATGTTTAGTTCTGCAATAGGGTGGGATTGGATTAATACTTACTATCTGAGCTATTTTGTCCAGGTGATTGTCCCAACCGCTTCGGAGTCTTGACGTAAATTGATAGGGTAGACAAGATAGGACGTGAGGTACCAGGTACGGGCTGTTCAACTCTACGCCTCAGTTTGATGCGGTGCTCGGCGTTGTGCCATGGGACTACAATGAGCTGGAGACTATAATCCTCAGCGCTATTGGATAGATAATAGCCTGAGCCGAGGAGCAGACTTTTGCACCCAGTCTATATATACGTCTTCCTTTTGTTCAACCTTTCAATTCTTTTCGTCGTCAAGCCGTCATCTTGGTCCGTGAGTTGTAACGACAGGCTAGTATTCAGTTGACGATATTTGCCAAGGCTGAGGTATCGACAGTTTGAGTATGCCTTCAACTAATACGGGCACCTAGTATCTCCTGTATTAAAGTCTCTGGGTTCCATCAGAAGACCTACACCCATCACCAAGTCGTTTCGATGCGGGTGGGTGCGGTGTTGTGTTGAGGTCCTTTCTTTTTTGGCATCAACCAAGAGCATCGTGATGAAACTGGTATGTTTTATGTATCCTAGGGGCCGCTGTCTAAGCCGTAGGTCATGCCATGTCTTACACCGTAATCATCGTTGAACCTGTCCCAACCGTGTTCTTTGCTATCTTCGACACTGTCTTATCATCTACTCTGGCGCTGGAAACGATGTTATATAGAGTTTCACACCGAGCAGAAAGTCATACAAGTATGATCAGGGGCCAACCTTGATACACTATCGCAACCCGCTCGTTTCCCCGATGAGAATGTCTGTTGAGAGATCGTCTATGGAGATGGTGGGGAGATTGGCTTAGTGCCTGGCATTGAAGTTAGAGACCAAGGCGCAATGGCAGATGACCTGGTGCCGTTGAGATTTTCGTCATTGTTAAGGACATGCACTTGACCACCATAGTCGTAACGCTAGTTTGGACTTAACCATTTACAACACAGTTACAATTTTGCCATGTTGGAGGATCTATCTAACACTACCATGAACCTTTTCAATGTACTTTCCCCTGCTACATCTTAGCTCACTGGTACAGCTTAATTGACCTGATAGTCCAGTAGGAATCCTTGAAAGCCGCAGGCTCGTTGGTAACATAAGCGTCGCAAGTGGCATATCCAGTCGAGGCCTTGCATTCCTGGTCCCAAAGGCCCTGGTCGATGTTATCTCCACAAAAGGCGGTATTGAAGATCTAATCATATCGTCAGCAGGTTGTTTCTCATCGCCCTTGGCGTGGGGGTCATCTCACAATAGTTTGCTTCTTAAAGTACTTTCCAACGTCACAGTTGCCATTCGCATTGACAAACTGGGATGTAGCAGGAGATCCCCAGTTGCTGGGGTTGGGGTTACCAGAAGTGATGTCACTGGGGATCTTGCTTCGCGGGAACCAGTAGATCTTCAGGGCTTCCGTGGTGAGCCAAGTGGCGTAGATACCGCCCTGGTTGGTGTTGAAAGGCTTGCCGTAGGAGCCGACAGGCATGGTGTTACCGCAGCCATCACTTTGCATGTTAGATTCAAATTCTCAATATCACGAATTGGTAGACTGACTAGTTGGTTCCGTCCTCACAGTAGTTGGAAACCGTGCCACCGTTGTTGCACTGAGGTCGAGGGTCAAGACCTCCGGGGTGGTTGAAGACGCATGCTCCGCAAGTGTGCAGAGAAACGACATTGGCGTCCTGGTTGGCGTTGATGCCCTCGATAATGTCGATCTCACCAACGGGGTCCTCCTCAAAATTGTACGACCAGCTACGAAGGTTAATAAATCGTCTTTCACCTCATGAGTAATCGTGAACTTACTAAGAAGGCCAGACACCGCAGGCAGTTCCAGGCATATGCTCGATATCTGCGATCAAAATACCCGAGCTATAGGACTCCTTGGACTCAACACGAACACTGTTACGTCCATGCTTTGTCTTGCTAGATCCGAGAAGGGGAGCCTTGTTAGTTGAGTCGACGCCAAGGCGAATCTTGCCGTTGCTGACGCTAACAATGCCAGAGCTAACAGCTTGGCTCTGGCTCAGGTAGTTGACTGAGCCATGAGTTGGGTCGCCACCGTAGCTAGGGTCTAGGTCATCGTAGTAGGCGCGCTATATCCTGTAAATATTGTCGCATTCACTGTAGTCAAAGGATGTCTTACGTCTCTGAAGTCAAATGAGTTCAAGAAGTTACTGGAGTCGTATGTCTTCTTCAAAGTGAATGCATGAGTTACCTCAGCAGTAGCGAGAAGAGCAAGGATAGTATTTCGAAACATAGTGGAGTACTTGATCGGTCGTGGATGAGAACTGTGTTGGTTTCTTCCACGGATTCGAAAAAAAAAAACACTATGGCGCTTCCCTTTATTTATTTACTGAGAGATTACAGGAGCTATAGTCTCCGCCCCTATAGGCTGTGTTCTAGATTATAGTCTATACCGCTCGTATGATTGAAACAGGCTAGTTTGATCCTTCTGCTCCTGATCCTTCGACCTGCTAGTCTGCTTATGTATCCACTGCGTGGGCTCATTTTCACTACTTAGCAACTATGTAACGTGGTATCCGCTTCGCCTTCATTCGATCAGGTACGCACGTGTAGAGGCATAAGCCAGGGTCGTCGAAAATCCTTCAATACCTTCTGAATGTAGCCTAGCTGTCAGCGCACCACCTGAATTGTGCATCAACCGCCGGCCGTGATACGAGGTACTTGACCGCTTTAACAGCCTATGGCTTCTGTTCATTTTGCATTCTTGCCATAAACTCTATTATATTATGTTCAGTATTCACAATATGTTTGTATTTATGGTTATTTAACCGCTTGAACTCTCTCATCTATCCCACCTCACTAGGCTCGGCCCGACTAACCGAGGCACATCTCTTTTTCAGAAATCCGTAGGAACAGCCGTCCCTCCAACTTCTAGACCAATTAGAAGTAGTATCTATCTATGACACTACTTCTGATTGGTGCTATTGGTGGGTAATTTGGGTGGGCGGTTCTAGCAGTCCTACGGACTTCATGAGATACGAGACTATTATGCGCCTTTTTCAAATATGATACATCTCATCACCAGTACTTATGGCATGGCCATCGCCTGGTCGCTGAGTTAAAGCATAAGGTCTGTTCTAGAAGGATGGAGACGCCGCTGCAAATAAGACATGAGAGCTGCCGCCGTTTCTGATAGATGCGCGACATATGCGTTATGGATAATTTAATGTCACATACTATATACAGACGACAAAGTCGGTCTCGAACTCTTGCAGCGCTACGTTATGGTTTGTGAAGGTTAAATAGATAGGTTTTTAATACATTTTAATATGTCTTATTACTAGTAGTTTTTCCAAGTCGGCTGTCTTATTATCACGCTAGGGTATTAATAAGCAATGTTATTCTTAATAGTATTCAAGTTTTATTTATTTACTTATTTAATTTATTTACTTACTATAAGTGATAATAACCTGCTAGTTAAGAATTACCGTATTTTGCTTTTTTTTTTTTCTAAATCTGTAAAATGTCACGTGTATTTTCTATTACCCCACTCCCTCTACTCAGCCCCCGGTCATCGCAGCTCCTCCAAGTCATACTATCCCTTGCATACAAAATGTCTCAATCCACCACTGCTATTGGTTCCACTAGGATGAGCAACGCGACCAATACTACCAGGACTAACGCAACTGCTTGTGTCCGTTGCCGGCAGAAAAAGAAGCGCTGTGATCAAAAGTTGCCCGTTTGTATCCCCTCACGACCCTGTGTCCTGGACGCCACGTCATAGACATCTATCAACATATAGCTGACAATCCAGCCAATGTAGAAATGTCGCCTTTGCGAGCTGGCCGGAGTCGAGTGCTATGGCTACGATGCTACGGCCAGGCGACAGGTCCCTAGAGCGTGTGTTCACCTCCAGACATGTGCTGAGAATTTACTGAACGTGGCCAAGGTACCTACACAGCCTCGAGGAGAGAATTTCATACTTGGAGTCAAAACTTCGCGAACATGATGTCAGTGAAGACATCATTGGCAACGATTCTAGAACCCTAACCAACGCAAGTCAATCTTCAACTGCCGAGTTGCCTTTGCCACATACTATTCAAGTTCATGACCTAGCAAATGGGGATGGAAGTCTCAATCAATCAGCCTTCACCAACGAGTCTGCAATGGCCGCGAAAGCTGCAGTAGCTAAAGTAACACCTTTCTTTCGACACGAAGCTGGGCAGGAGACTTCGTTTTCTCAAATCTTCCTCAACGAGCTCATGAACTCGAGGGTGACACCCCAATTACCTGTTTACCAACCTTCTAGCTCTAGCTGTCAAGAACCTCAGTCTATCGATCCAATGCACGGCATCGATACTGGCCCCGTGTCACTTCCAACCAGAGAAGCGGCTCAAAATCTCACCAAGGCTTATTTTCAGTTCACTAACCTGGGAATGCCCCTTCTACATGAACCTACATTCAATCGCAAGCTCGATCTTGTCTACCACCTGCCAAGAAAAATTGACCTTGAGCAGACTCATACGACTGCGGAATCTAGGACCGCACTATTCTTTACGCTAGAAGTGTTTGCGATAGCAATCCTGTCCAAGCAAAAGCAAGACCCCTCTCGCATCCCAACTTGGCTAGCGGATCGATATCATACCACTGCCATTATGTCACTTCACGAGGCTGGACTTCCGACCAACGCCGAGGGGGTGCAAGCACTCCTCCTCATTGGGTTATATTCCTATCATCATCCAACTCTCTGGGATGCTTGGAAGACCGTTGGCACTGCTGTTCGTCTTGGAGTGGAACTGGGACTGCACCAGGAGTATCCGTCAAATGGGCTAGACTTCCTCTCCATTGATAATATGCGCAGGACGTTCTGGGTGGCATATGGAATGGACCGAAATCTCTCCATTGCCTTGAATATGCCACCGTGTCTTGCGGATGGAGCTGTTTCTGCGAAGGTACGTGGTCTATTCTCTCCCGACGAGAGCACATATTTATTCTATCAAGTTTCCCAGCGAAATGGAGGATGAATTTATCACATCAGATGGGATTAGCCTGGGAGCCCAGCCCTCTGTATCAAAGAAGATCACCATTCATCTATTCCGATACCGCCAGATTCAGTCAGAAATGCAAACAGCCTTGTGCTACAAGCCATCCCCGCCTTACTCATCCATTAACTTGGTCGATTGGCAACAAGACATGCACCGTCGCATTGACGAATGGCTATGCAATACACCTAAGGACGGTTTGAGTACTGCTGAAGAAGTCGTCACCGACACTTTCGAGCTCACCTACCACACTGCACTATTCTATCTCTACCGTCCCTCGCCTAATATCACTCACCTATCAGAGTCCCAATCTATTGCCGTGGCTCATGCCGCGAAGAATATGATACAGCTTTATAGACGATTTTTCCGCGAGCATACATTAACCATCTACTGGCATGCCGTCGAGAATCTATCGTCAGCTGGCATTGTCATGCTATATACCTATGTTCAGTCAGGTCAGGTCAAGGAATCAATCACATTACAATCAATTGAGTCCTTGTGCCACACCTGCTCTTCAGTTCTCTGGGGTATGGTTGAACATTTTCCAGCGTTCCGGGGCAAACGGGATGCTTTTGATTCGGTGGCATCTGAAGTGCTATCTGATCTTAGGGCAAATCAAAGCTTGTCTACGCATGAGGCGCCTGGTTCACAGCAACCTAGCGCTCCTAGATCAGAGAGCGCTATCGGTTTGATCAACACTCGCCCCATGTTTGAGAATGTCCCATTACTTCAAACGCATCCATCGCATTCCTCAACAGTCCCTGGGGACACCGACAATACTCAACCACCAATCATAGGAGGGCCAGATGGATCCGATGCGTTTACAGATATGGAAGCCTTTTCCTTCACAAACTTGGATGAAATGGCATGGGATTCTGTTGTAAATAATCATATGACGTTCACTCCGGGCTGGATATAAAACAAGCTTGAATGTCAACGCAGGTCTTTTTTACATAATTAAAAGTGTTTTACACAGGGCTTTAATCACAAAATAGTTTTGAACACATAATGATACCTTACCACCTTTCTTGAACATGAGTATGGGTTTCTTTTCAATTCGAATGCAACTAGTGATGTCGTGCGGTAGAAGGAGCTGGGGTGCCAAATTGCAACGGCAAATTCTAACCCCAAATGAACAGCATACGTCCTTAGACGTCAAGTAAGCTCATACGCCATTGATTCAATCACTCCCTGGATGTACTCTCGCTCGACGTTCTAACATGCGGCATTCTTATCTCTAAGTGAATTTACATTTTATGTTGGAAAGCGACAAACGTTCAATCGGTGAGGCTAACCGTGAAGATGAGTTATCTTTGTTGAAGAATCTTTCTTAAAACTACTAGTTCGACACTATCAAAGATTTATAAAAGCACCTTGTTCTTCCAAATTGCGAGACCATCGGGGAAGTGAAAGTCCACAGCGGATCACAACTTTCTTGTAGCAGTCGCCTCAATTTCACTAAATTTAGGTCATTAGTTAATACGAAATAGACGAACGAAAGGCTTTCTTACCCTTCATATTCGATATTCTCACTCTCAACGCCGGATATCATAGTGAGACGATTGGGCTGTTTGTAGGCATTGAACCATGGTCCTTTGAAAACCTCATCAATCTGCTCCAGACTAAGACCGGCAATTTCAGGAACCATTAGAAACACATAGACTAATGAGAGGAAACACCATGCAGCAAAGAAAATAAATGCTCCCCAGTTGTTTGTGTTAGAAAGCAGCGATGGCAATGCCGCGTTCATAGCATAGCAGAACAGCCAATGCCAACATTGTGATAGAGCGCTACCAAACGAGCGAATGCGATTTGGCCAGAGTTCACTCCCAAAGACGTACGGCAGAAGATACAGACCTATTTTTAAATCAGCTAGGTTGGAAACAGCAAGACTCAATATAGCTTACCAACTGCATAACCAAATGCGTGGACAAAGATAAAAGCCAAGGCAGCTTGAGATGCATGATCAGAAGTTCCGCCAGCTTGGCTGAACTTGAGGTATACGCCGATGTATATGTCGGTCAACATCTGGATCGAGGTGCCAATAAAGAGTGATTTTCTCCGTCCGAGGCCATCTATGATGAAAAAAGATGCAATTGTAACGAAGCAGAGCTTAGAGAAGCCGTACATGCCACTGAGAAACAGAGAGTTTGCGTTCCCTCCGCTGGCGCCAAGAAGATTGAGGATCGGTACGAAATAGGACGTGCTAGAGAAATAGTCAGCACTTTATTCAAGATGCTAGTTTGAGATAGTTTACATCATATTGGCTCCAGATAACTGTGCTAGAGCATATGAAACGAAAGTCTGTTGAAGTCGACGGAGGTTAGACGGTACTGTAAAGGTCTCTTTCATAATGCTGAGCATGCTGGGGGATCCGCTCGGATCATCAAAGCCTTCCTGCTCCTTACGAATAGAGTGTTCAATTTCGATGATCTCAGCTTGCATCCGTGGATGGCTGGCAGGGAGACCTCTCAGCTTAGTAAGAATTTCAACAGCCTCCTCTCTTCGGCCTGCCAAAAAAAGCCACCTGGGTGATTCGCAAGCAAAAAAGCTGGCTGCAATACAGAGTGCCATGAATATACAGGGTGCAAAGCACACAATCTGATATTGGAGTCTGCTCGAGGCCATATGGAGGTATACCCCATACACGGTGAAAGTGGAAACCACGAGCGCAAGGAGCATCGCAATGTTGTACCAGGTAGCAAGAAGACCACGTATTTCGGCGGGAGCGATCTCAACAATAGAGGTAGTACCAATGGCGGAAAGGGCACCAATACCGAGGCCTCCGACAATACGAGAAGCATTTAGGCCAGCTTTATTGGGAGTGAAAGCATTGATGAATTGTCCCAAGATCCAGATGACAGTGTAGAGTCGGAAGGACCATAGGCGGCCGACGCGATCGTTGATGAAGAAGGACAAGGCAGCACCAGCAGCCATTCCAATATATACCAGAGAAATGAAGTCGCTTATCTCATCGGCATTTACTTCTTCGCTAAGGCCAAAATGGCGTTGGAAGCCGGGGAGAACAGGCATGGTGGACGAGGCACCTTGATCCCAACCTGATGGAGGGCTGGTCAGCTAGGGCAGCATTAGCCAAGGCAGGACTTTTATGCTTACAGTTTGGGAAAGCAGCCATAGAGTAGACAATTGTCGAGAAGACCAAGCGGCTGTTGAAGATGACTTCGCGAGGTGCCGTCTTGATCGACTTGGCGTAATTGCTCATGGTTGATTGAGCAAGGATCTTCTTCACACCCATGTTGTAAACACTCCAGGGCGGATCTTCAAAAAACAATCGAGTAAACAAGGTGATCTGATAGTTCGATTGCGGTCGAAAAGAAGTTGGTTTGTTCTAGGGCAAGGCATGACCTTTTAACTCTGAAGTAACCTTATCAAAAATCTCGCGATAAGATATCGGCTCCGTCATTATCTCGCCCACGCCTTAAACCCCGCACTCCATTCTGGGGTACTTTGACGAGTTCTTGATAGCATGCACCAACAAGACTGTATCTTGGTTGTCTCATGTTAGCCTCAAGCAAATTTCAAATGTCAGGTCTGGTGGCAAAGTTCATGGGCTACTTATGAGACTAATAAGCTTAAAATGATTGGGATTGGCGCGGACCTCCGACTTGGTCTCCGCAGTTAGTTTACGTCGGGAATTCCCGACAAGACAAGGAAGGTTGTAGACTAGTGTATCAGGCTTGGGTGGCGGTGATTTCCGCCAGCTTGCGGAGGTCCGACAGGCTCCTTGTGATTGTTATGAGATTATCCGTTGCAGGGTGTCGGTAGCTCTGAGAAGTGCTCGAGATGCCCGCTGTTCGCCCTTATAGCCGAAGATCGGCATGAGTAATTCGGTACATATTAAAGGCCCATGATACTTCAATCTCAAGTCGGGATGTGAGATCCTGATCTTTATCAAGACAGCTTTTGTAAACTATCCACCCTGGCTCCTTATCCTTTTTCGCGGCCCGTAAAACCTCCACTACATCAACCAAGAACAAAATGTCTCCAGAAAGCTTTCCTGCCCATGTCATCGTAATCGGCGCCGGTGTATTCGGGCTCTCTACGGCTCTGGCTCTTGCAAAGAGGCACCCGCTGACCCAAGTAACCGTTGTCGATCGCTTGACTCCTCCTGTCGCAGATGGTGAGAGCGTGGACACCACACGATGCATACGTTCTGGTACGGTGGCCACCCGGGGGTGTGTATTATTATTTAACTCCGGCTAACTATTTTCTAAAGACTACGATGACCCGATCTACTCGCGGCTAGCCCGTATCGCCCAGCAACAAATTGAGAACGATCCCGATCTTGGACCACTACTCCATAAACAAGGCATGACGTTTGTCACCGACGGAAAACCTACCGCAGATACAGACGTATGGAGAGCTCAGTTGGAAAACACCAAGGCTGATGCAAACCCCCGAGACATTGTCGAGCTCTCGACTCCTCGTGAAGTATATCAACGAATTCATGGCAAAGATTCACAGTTTTCGTCGGAATTGGGGGACAAAAAGGCTTCGCAGTGGAATAAGGCTTACTGCAACCTGGCAGATGGTTTCATCGAAGCCAAACGGGCCATTCAAGTTATTTATGATCGATGTCTTAATATCCCTTCTATCTCGTTCAAGTGCTGCTCTGCTGTTCAAAAGATCATAGTCAAGGGTGGTCAGGCTTGCGGAGTCCTCCTAGAAAACGGAGACATCATCAATGCGAATCTTGTTGTCGTTGCTGCTGGAGCATGGAGTAACAAGCTAGTTCACCTAGACAATCGTGCCACTTCGTTTGCGATAGAAGTGGTTTGGATCCGAATTACACCTGAGGAAGAAGCATGTTGGAAGAATATGTCCATAACTACCAATTATAGTACCGGCATCAACATTTTCCCACCATTGCAAGGAGAGATCAAGGTTCTTCGTCGATCAAGCGGTTATAAGAACACCATCACCATTTCACATCCAGAAGATGATACGGAGACTATGAATATTTCATATCCTCGAACTCTGGTCAGCAATCCAACCGACGTGATTCCCGCCGATGCCGAAGCTTCAATCCGACAGAATTTGAAGGAAATCATGCCCCCATTAGCAAACAGGCCATTTGATAGGACAAGGCTGTGCTGGTACGTTCCACTACTCCAATCCCATACTTACCATTATAGCTAATCGCAATTGGACGAGCAGGATTAGTCGTTCTCCAACTTCCGACTTTCTCATTGCATCACATCCCCGGGTCCCGGGAATTCACCTCGCAACGGCTGGGTCAGCTCATGGGTGGAAATTCCTGCCTATAATTGGAGATCTCATAGTCGATTCAATCGAAGGCACTCTGGTTCCTGAGCTGAAGCACAAATGGGCATTCCATAAGGATGGAGACGCCCCTGAGAGCAAACCGCGAGAGCTACGTGGCATTGTACGCCACCGTCTGTGATGGATGTGCGAAATACGTGCCAAGCACAGGAAAACTATTTAGAGAGATAGATAATTGCAAGTCTCATCAACTACATACAATCAAGTGCTACATATTCTTTTATGGCATTTCCGAATCTTTCCACAGCCCGATCGAGAGAGTCTTCCTGCGCCGCAGCAAACGTCAACCGGAAACCAACCTCCTGGAGTTCAATTTTGTCATGCATAAACCAACTACCTCTACTTACGAGTACACCGTACTGTTGAGCTTGTGTAAATATCTTTTCCTCGATACTCTCATAAGCCTTCCATGAAACGTCTCCATTCGCAAAGTCACTGGTGGATAAGTTGGGAACTCTGACCTTTATCCAAAGGAACATGCCTGACTCAGGCTTCTTCCAAGTGCAGATACCCGAGGGCAAGTATTTATCGGAGGCGGTGGCAAGAATATCGCGGCGTCGACTATACTGAGCAGACAGGTTCATAAGCCAGCGTATAAAGCCATCATGGCCCCATGTTTGGTCAAGTAGCTTATACAACATGACTTGAGTCGGTCCACTAGGATGAAGAGCACCGACCTCGGAGAAGGATATAAACTTGTCAACAACCGCGGAGCTTGCCGTGATCCAGCCCGCACGAAGGCCAGGAGCAAGAATCTTGGAGGTCGAGTCCATCCTAAGAACGCGACCAGAGACGTCGAGAGAGAGATAAGACTTGGGTAACGAGTCCAGATATCCATCGAGATTGGAAGTCGGGAAAGATGGGCTGTGCGAAGCATTGTCCTCCAATTGGAGGAAGTAATATGGGTCATCTTCCAAGATGTAAAAATCGTGTTTTTCCGCAAGCTCATAAATTTGCCTGCGTCGCTCCAAAGGCTGAGTTGTGCCAGTTGGATTCTGTCCTGTGGGAATTGTGTACAAGACATGAGGTTTCGGGCCCTTAGTAGGGTCCCAGTTCATCAAGGTTCTGTCGAGATCTTCTGGAACCAAACCATACTCATCCAATTTTACACTCTGCAGATGAATTCCCTGAGCTCGAGCACAGGAAAGGGTTCCCGAGTAGGCGTGACTCTCGATGAGCATTGTTTCGCTTGAATTGCAAAAGATGCGTAGGGCCACTTCTAAAGCAGAAGTTGTACCGCAGGTCATACAGCATTCCCAATCTTGGTAAGGAGGATTGTGGACCAGCTCAATATGCTCCGTGATGAAGCGAAGAATTTGAGGGGAGCCAGCCGTATAGCCATAGTTCAAGGCAATGGCAAGATCATAATCGGTCTCATTCCTGACAGATTGCATAGTCAGGCATGAGCCGGGAGACATATCAGAACCAGGAGACGAGCTATCCGGACAATGCATCGTCAAAGACTCCCATGGGAAATATTCTGGCGATGGGCGAGCAGTCCCCAAGGATACCATATCATGATGCTTGTGGTTCCTTGAGGCCGCCTTCAAAGGCGAGACTGTCAATCTTTGGGCTTCATGGCTGAGTCTGTGCTGACAGTCTTTTGACTTGGGCTTTGTGTTGAACTCCGGGGATTTAAAAAAGTTGGACGTTGTATACGGTGCAACAGTCTTGGGGAGAGGGTCGGCAGCTGCTCTCCTCCTTGTGAATTCGTCAAGCTTAGTCTGAAGCATGGTGAAAATAGGAATGATAGTGAATCAGGAACAAGAGGGATTAGATTGAATGACGACTTGTCCCTGCAATTCCTTATGTTACCTGTTCTTATTCTTATAGAACGAGAAGTCATTGAATCCATTCTCATCAAAACATCGACCTGACTACATGTCGTCAATAGAACCGAGCCTTTGCCTTACCTTTACCATAAAGCTTTACTCCGAAACTCCAGAGACGACCAACTTTACTCCGACGCCACTAATGGTTTCGCGATTTTAATGGTGCAAGGCATAATACTAGCTCGGCGGGGTAAATCCGGTCTAACATAACTACGGAGTAACGGAGTGAATATCTCTGGAGACAAATGTTAGTGCCAGCATAAGATGGTGAGTATCCACACCAGATCGACGATGAATGATTCCCAATTGGGCGAGAAGCCTCGGCTGTGGTCAGTCCCCCTCTCTTACAACTCAATTTAAAGATGGATGAATTTCTTAGCCGCATTTATTCCAAACATTTCGGCAATCGATCATCTGTGTATTTCTCTCTTGTTCCCTACAGTTATCCTGCCGAAGCCCTTCATAATGACCTCCATCAAGCTTGCCGAGTACCTTTTTACTCGCTTACGCCAGCTTGGCGTCGGGTCTATTCATGGCGTCCCTGGTGACTTCAACCTTCACCTCCTGGACTATGTGCAGCCGTCAGGACTACGCTGGGTTGGTAACACCAACGAATTAAACGCTGCATACGCTGCAGACGGTTATGCTAGAATAAAGGGCCTCGGAGCTGTCGTTACTACCTTCGGCGTTGGGGAGCTATCCGCCATCAACGCTATCGCCGGTGCTTACGCCGAGTTTGCTCCTGTTGTGCATATCGTTGGTATTCCATCTCGAGACACGCAAGACAACCGTACCTTAATCCACCATACGTTTAATGATGGCGAGTTTCGGCGATTTGCAGCCATGCACTCCCACGTAACTGTGGCTCAAGTTTGTCTGGATGACCCGAGAACAAGTGCGGAGCAAATCGACGAGACGTTGAAGCAGTGCCTTCTCTACAGTCGCCCCGTTTACATCGAGGTTCCTGCCGATATGGTCGCCAAGCCTGTTTCACGCCTTAGGCTGGAGTCGCCCATCACTACTTCCGAGGGCGAGCCAGACGAAGCGTCTGACGAGATTCTTAAGGCTATACTGGAGAAGGTGTACAGTTCCAAGCAACCAGTTATTATCGTTGATGGAGAGACAAGACCACTTGGCATTCGGGATAATGTGCAAGACCTCATCAAATCCACTGGCTGGCCAACATGGTCGACACCCTACGGAAAAGGTCTTACCAATGAAACATTGCCCAACTTTCACGGAATTTATCGTGGATCTTTCGACAACCCAGACACTAGGGCATTCTATGAGAGTTCTGATCTCGTTCTCTTTTTTGGTCCACACTTTAGCTCCGGCAATAGCTACAATTTGTCCAACAAGCCAAAAGACGAGGCTGGCATTCTGTTCACGACAAAGGGAATTCAAATTGGGGGACGACTATATCGTGACGTATCAAGCAAACAGATCCTCTCTCGCTTGGCTCAGGAACTGGATACCTCGCGAGCCTTCTCTTACGAAGATTACCCGCAATTACCTCGCGACAAGCTTGTCCAAATCCCTGCCAACCCTTCAGATCATCCTCTCACTCAAGAGGGTCTGTGGTGTACTTTAGCAAACTTCATTCAACCAGGTGATGTTGTACTTGGGGAGACTGGAACTGCTGGATATGGTGTGCGAGAGATGCCACTTCCTCAACATGCTCGGCTTTTCACGCCTGTAACTTGGCTGTCTATCGGATATATGCTTCCTGGAGCGCAAGGTGCGGCTTTAGCTCAAAAAGAGCTCTTGGAGTCCGGAGACTACCACGGTCTATCATCTGCCAAAACGATCCTCTTCATCGGCGATGGGAGCTTCCAGATGACCGTTCAGGAAATCTCAACCATTGTTCGACACAACCTTGATGTGACTATCTTTGTCATTAATAATGATGGATATACTATCGAGAGGGCTATTCACGGACGCAAACAGGAATACAATGACATTGCTCCATGGCGGAACTTGCTCGCTCCAGCCTTGTTCGGCGCCAAGGAGAGTACCTATACCGATACCGCAAGGACCTGGCGGGACTTGAAGCGAGTATTGGAAGATGAAAGGTTGCTAAAGGGCAAGGAACTCAGGATGGTGGAAATCTTCTTGGGCCGTGAAGATTGTCCTAAAGGTCCACTACTTCACCTCCTCGAGACTCAAAAGAAGGCGGAATAGAACTTGGTCTTGAAATTAATTCATACAGTTTCAGTGATCTTATCAAAGACATTTCATACTCATCCTGGTCGTGAATAGTTCTCCGAAAGATTCTCCACGCCTGTCAATGATGGATGTCCAGCCAGATTCAACCAAAAGTCAACCTCGAACTCTTGTAGCGCTGCATTATCCCAGGGGGTCCATTCCGTCTGATTGCGCATATCCGGTAAAATCGAATGGTCGAAAACATCTCCATGCCTTCTTTGGCGTTCCGAGATACCTTGTAACAGCTGATCAAGCAAATTGCTAATCGTTTGCGAAGCACTCATCAGTAGCTTGTAATTAGAGTCATCCGTCTCGACCAAAGTTCCTGTTTCAATTTCTGCAACGAGAACGCTTAGATGCTGCAGTACCTTTGATCTACTAATTTTCGAGCTTCCTGTGTCTGGTGATTCGTTGAGTAGCCAGAGGCATAGAGCTCCCGCAGCAGCTAAACCGTAGTACGCAACCTATTATAGTCAGCCATAATTCATCGGTCAATACTGTGGCTTACATACCTTCCATACAAGCGATGTGCCCGAGTTTGAAAGTCGATTTCTTAGCATGATAGCCTCGATGACTACTCCAAGCATTTCTGCTGAGATAGTGGCTAAAGTTGTATCGAACTGTGCGTTGCCCCTCGTCAATACTAGACGAAGTAAGAACAATATGTGGAGATAGTTTAATCTGGCGCTGACGAGGAAGTCTGTTATTACCGGCGATTGGTTACATTGCTTTAATGGCCCTTGGAGTTTGAACTTGATTGGCAAAGCCTCCCATTGTGCCTCAGCAAGCCGCTGAATCACCCTGTTCACTCGTTAGCACTATGTGGTCAGAAAAGGATATCTAAACTAACTCAGCTCTCTGATCATTTTCTGCCCCATATTTTGAGTTCGAGAGGTCCAAAACATCCTCTTTATGCACTGCACACAGCATAGTCCATTGCGATTCGAACAGAAAGTCGTAAGCTACGTCTTGCTCCCACTGGGGTATCTGGAACGAAGAAGAGCCATTGATTTCTATGGGATGCCCTGGCAAATAGAATCGACAGTATTTGCGGCTGATGCGTGGAGGCCGGCCGAGGAATATGGATACGTTCTTATCGGCCGAGTATGCGCGTGCAAATATCGCGCGTCTCAGGTCGACAATAAATGGAGCAACTCCTTGTTCCGCCTCGTTTTGTTGGTGATATCCCAGGGCAAATAGAGCACCTATCACATCTCCAAGTCTCTTCCAGGAGTTATAGCCTGCAGTTAAAATTAATATGGAATCGATGTCGGTATCTTTTTCACGTACTTTGATCACCATCAACCATGGAGTGAAGAATAAAGTTCTCATATTGCAGTAAAAGCTGTAAGTCGTTCAAGCAATCGAGAGAAACTGCTATCTCAAGAAATGCATCTGAAAACTGCATGGCCAGTCTTGACAAGCCATGATATGTCATGTTAGCTCTATATGAGCCTTGTGCATTTATTACGTCAATGGTTGCTCTTGACACAGCTGTGCAAAAGAGGCCTAGAGTTTCCCATCGCGCGTTCTTCTGGCAGAATTGCGAGGCATAATTATCTGGTGTATCTTCTAGACTTGTTATTAGTGGACGACCGCTGTTTGAGAAGAGTAGCTTTGCTATTTCGAGGTTATCGATAGAGCATTCAGGATTTTCAGGTAAAAGAAATTGCACAGTTTCGGTACACTTGGTTACGAAACTTCCCGCCAGCGCCAGGTTGGTATCCTGGGCCAGCCATTGCCGAATAATGGAGTAACAGGATGATAATGACAGAAGCCGTTGCATTTGGTCAACCAATTTAGCGCCGTGAGACATGTTTGTCATGGTGGCAACGCTTTCTGAAGGTCTAACCAAGCAGTCCACCTCGGGAAGGCCAGGAGCCGTGTCATATTCCCTGAGTGGGATGTGATCGAAAAGTGTTTGGTGGCTGAAGGTACCAAGCCACCCGGGGTTTGGGTACTTGTTGGGATTAGTAACCATGCCCTCGATATTCACGTCTGTACCAGACTCCGGTGTGGAATTTTGTTGCAGCCTGCATTATTGTTTCAATATGCCGAACCTGAGTTTACCAGACTATTGATGGGAACAGCTCACCCCACAACGTTCCCTACTGCTTCTTCAACCGTAGTCTGCCGCTTCCTCTTCTTGAAAGGTTCATCGCGGTACTTGCATTCGTTTGACCGGTCTGCCTGTTGGCACCGCAGACATATCGGCTGCCCATGGTCGCAAGCGAGCTTTGACGCCCTGCATGGGTCACAAGCGGGTCGCTTTGGTGGCATGACAGCGAGAACGAGCCGAGATGACTTGGTCGGAGTAATCGTAGTACTCAAACAGCGGGAAGAGAAACACGAAAATGAACTGTCTTTCCAATTCTTGAGACAATTGTACGTTGCGAATCCCTCGGCGTAGACGGAGTATGTGAAGTAGTTTCATTCCGAACCAATTATATAACACTTGCATACCCGGATCAACCTATTCCCCGAGCCGACATCGGAGCACTCGCCTCGGAGCTAACCTGCCCGAGCTTTGCTATTATTTCTTGAAATATAAAATACATAGCCATTGGGCCTGAGGTTCCCTATACAAGGATATTTAAGCTTATCATCTTAGTACCACCCGGCTTGGTTGTACCTAATCACTATCCCCTTTTCTCACTGGTGAAGGTGCGGGTGTGGATTTAATGTCCGGGAATAAGATGGGGCACGCTCCACTGAAATACTCCGAAATCGACTCCGAGAACCAGACCGCGTCCCCTCGATCAAACAATGGGTTTTAGAAAAGTTCATCAAACGATTGCCAAAGCCATCTCTCAAATTCGAGACCCTGGTCCTTACTATGGTGTCCAGAGTGACATAGATTCTCGGATTTCGCCCTCGACAATTGAAAAGCCATGTTATTATGTGTCGAGAATATATCGTAGACGTCATCACTTGGCTCCTTGTGAATGTTCGGGGTGGCAAGCAAGGAAAACTGCTCCTCCGCCGATATGCCAAAACAATCCATAATTTCTATCTTCGAACTTGTGCTTTCAATATCCTGCAAGGCTGATCGGTCATCATCGGAGGTAGTAGATTGAGGAGGGCTTGGAAAGGTATTTCTGGGATCGGCTTGCATGGGGTTGAAGATATCCGTCCAAGTGCCTTTTCGTCTTTGTGCAGTATTACGCATCCGTGGAGAGGCTCTTTCCCTCAGCTCGTTGGTTCGTGTCTCGCGATACTCCATATTCAAACCTTGCAGTGACTGATTTACACGATCTTCCGCTTCGTGAAGGAAACAGGAGCCGGCCAGGGGCTCTCTCGTGGTACACGTACATGAGTGAGACGTTTTGCGCAGGGTCACACTTGAGTCGGCTTGTTGAACAGTAGCCACCCCTGAAACGTTCCAAAGGTTTGTATGAATGGCGAATATCGGGCTCTGAGAGGTCTCCATGATGACAATCGCACCAGAGGGAGATTTGACAAATTGTTATGATGCGTATCTACAAAGCTTTTTACGTCGCTGAACAGATTGAAAGCTGTCATTGATCTGGTTGATACACGCCGACTCGCCGGTTGTTATCCGCCAATCGGAATAGACTAAACCCTAGATCCTCGGTTTCCACCCTCGGTTAAGACTTACTGTACTGCCGTGGAGCGATCGCCCCAATGACGTTCAGCATATTCTTGACACTTATCTGAGTGGGTCACTCGATGTCTTATCGAGAGCTAGCCATTGGTCAGAATCTGGATGCACCTTAACGTGCCCGTGGGAGTTTGTAAACTGGTAACAGGACAAATGCAAATATCGAATCACAAGCCCGTGTTTGCTATGCCTTGGGCACCAACAAAATCTTTCGCCTGATCCTCACATGAACTTATCGATTCAAGTTAAAATCTGACATACTAACGATCCGACACTTGTAGTCTCTACTTCTTGCAAGCCAAACTGTTTCTCTATAGGGTAGGGTGAGAAACCAGTCTTGCTGTGATTGGCGGAGAGGGATAAGGGTCTTATAAAATCCGAACTACCACCACCCTTGTCAGGAATAGCATCGGATAGCCCGCAAGGGTCCAGGGAGTCGAATTCCGCGTTTTTGTCTGTACATTCCGCTGTCGACGAATGTTTAAATTGCGGCAAATCTTGTGGCTGGTTGCCCTCTCAGGCTGTACGTACCCAAGTATTCCTAGTATGATGATCATGCGATAGCCCATTCCAATAGATAATCGAGTCAACTCATCCTCTTTCATCTCATTCAACACCAAACCGTTGGCGTCAGCTCATCTTTATCGCTATCCCACCACATCTATATTACCCTATTTTCACCAATTCAAGTTTTCTGACAATGGCTGGCTTTATCGGAGAGATGGTCGACCTTGTTTGGTCGCCCCCCCGATCGCGAGGAGCGACGCGCCAGCGCAGAAACAGAAGCATCCCGACAATTTCCAATACTACCGCAGATGGGGCTTTACTATCTATCGCACGTACTATGGACCTGATTCCGACCAGTACTGGGATATGCTTCTATACGCTTTGGAACACCAAACCAGCCTAGCACTCGGGTACTATGAGAACAATAAGTATGTCCACGAGGATATAGACCCAAGCGACTTGCAAAGGCTTAATAGACTCTTCTGTCTTGATGTTCGCGATAATGCATCGGTACTAAATGGCCTTGATGTTCGAGGCATTAAGAAATTATGGCAGAGCGAGGAACCTAAAAACGAGCGAGCTATGGCAGACAACCTGTACGAGTTTATCTTACTCGCCGACGAAATGGTGTTCAAGGATATTGCCAAAGGGGTATTTGTTGTGAAGGCGGTTTCCTTGAGTTGGTTTGAAGGGCATCTGGGATGGGGGTGGATGAGGATCCCAACAGGCTCTCTACTGGAACTCTTTCAAACGATTATGCGCTTGAATTTTGATACACACCAGGCGCTTACTCACACAAAATTCGAGCAAGACCTTGAGGACCACATCTGGCCCGGAGACTTAGCCATGGACCCTTCAGGAGTATGCTCCGAAATTCGTCCTTTGTGGGCTCGCTATCTTGGCCAGTGTCTAGATGATTGATCGTGGGGTGGCAGAAAAAACTAAAAGTCGTAGGGAGGTCGGAACGCAAGCCAGAGCTGCCGAGAACCTCAAGACGACTGACGTAGAAGAGAAAAGGGACCATATAATTCTGATAACTTTATGGGTCCAAATATCAGCGCTGTGATCGCCAGAGAGATCACGAACACAGCATTACATCGTTGGATCCTAAGTGGGGAGCTTAGACAGGCCATGGCAAGACAGGGGGCTTCTAATAAACAGAACAACCAACACAAGATTACATTATGGGACCAACGACTGAAGACCAACAGCAAAACAGGGTAGGACAACGGTTTTGTGGGCCAAAACTACACGATCACCCCTTGAAGCTGCTGTTGGGCCTGTCTATCTTCTTGCAAAAATTCTTCGAATCACCTCACGAGCATGTTGCAATTTCCGAGCGAGGAATCAGGTCTGAATCTTCGGACTTTTCGGGTTCCATTTCTCGTCGTCAACAGATGATCAACTGGTCCTAACCCAGCCTAGCCCATGTAGCTAGGATTAAGCTTAGTTTATGAATTGGCAAAACCCTGATGTCGGCGGAGTGCCTCTGGCCCGGGCCTCTACCTCAAGTTCAGTAGCGCCAACGGCCCGGTACCTAAACCGGCAATAGACATCCTAGACGAATATACTTGAGCCGCCGAGGAATGAGCATGCATTGAAGGTCGCCCGCCTGCATCGTGCAAGGAACAGTGATCTGTCACGAGTCAGTAGCCCGGCTTCCATTCAAACGTGTCTGATTCGGTTAGATGGAAAGTATGTAATAACATCGACGCACGGCCCGACCGCGGACAGCTTTAGTTAAGCTGGAAGCTAACTAGATAATCTACGTAATGTGGACAAACAGATGACAGTTTCGGTTTTCCTACTGTATTTCATTTCTCGGGATTGGCGACAGCTCCGTGAGGTCCGAAACAAGGACTAGGTTCTGCAATGGCCGAGATCGTGGGTTCCATGGGCCAGTCTGGGTGGGACATGCCAAGAGGTATGTTGGTGATTCACTTAGTCACCGCGTTAGCTTGTTTGGAGTTATGGGGACCCAAAGCCGGTGTTGGACTTGATAGGCTAAGCGACTAACCAACGTTGTTCGTGTTGGCTGTTGCGGCACCCACTTCGTACGAGCAACCATAGGATATTTCTCCGAGAGTTTGACGACGCGAGGCACCTGAACAATAAATGTACCGCAATAGTTACACGTAAGATGCCGACTATTGAGGAATAACATATTCAGTGACTTCATTCGCCTGATTCAAGGCGTGGGTGGAATCCGTGAACAAATCGCTTTATCACCTGAATGATTGGGCCCGTTCTGGAGCCAAGCACGGTTGCAGCGAGCCACAAGGGGCCTATCCCATCAGCTCAAATGTTGGCTCGTTTGATCCTCGACTTCCGAGAACCCATCAGGGAACGGTCCATCTGCCCGAATAGGCAAATATGGGGCGAAAGTCTGCAAGGACTGGAAATCAACATCTAATTGAGTTTCCCCTCAGATCCGCAAATATTTTTACAGGTTTCACTGGCTCCCCAACGATCTTTGTCCAGATCCTCATTAATAGCAACCTTTGATTCATTTCGTGATGCACTTCCCTTCTGTCATCACCCAAGGCCTCTTGGTCGTTGGTACCACTGCATCTAAAGGTCGCAGGTTTCGTCGCCAGGTCAATCCTGCCGGTCCCACCGGCCCTGGTATCCCATCTGACTGCAGCTTTTATGATACGTGGGTCGATACCTATGCGTACGACTGTCGTAGGTGAGTGGACGACTGGGGCATCAGCCTAAAGCAGTTTGCGGACTATGTAAGTATTTCTTGCTGGCTATTTTGTTAGTTCTAGTGGCTGATCTTGTCCCAATGTCTAGAACCCTAGCGTCAAGGATGATTGCTCCGGCATCCAGGATGGCCTTGCCTACTGTGTTGAAGTCAACTTCGGAGCGCCTCGTGATGATGACAAACCCAAGGTGACCTCGACCGAGGATGCTGAGCCTGAGTCTACTGAGAACCCCGAGCTCAGTCCTAATCAAGAGGATCTTATCGATACGTGCACATCCTTTTACAACGATAAGAAGGGACTTAAGTGCACAGCGCTTTGGGCCAAGTATTATATATGCGTTGGTGTCTAGACCAGATGGG
Source organism: Fusarium stilboides (assembly GCA_014822085.1). NCBI lineage: Eukaryota > Fungi > Ascomycota > Sordariomycetes > Hypocreales > Nectriaceae > Fusarium > Fusarium stilboides. The sequence goes on from JAASAY010000106.1 coordinate 92,176, forward strand.
CTTGGGTGTATTGATGTAGACATAGACAGCCTCTAGTAAGAAATTACCGTTCTTGCGACTAATAAACGCTAATACTGCACTTCATAGATCTATCATCCCTTATCTAAGTTGATCATCGACCATACGTACTGATATTTGACAGTGCTCTCTCTAGTGTACCTGATACTACGTGAGCCTATACAAGACATTTTGATGCTGCAAAAACTTAGCAATTAATAAACACACGATAGAATCATTGAATTCGACGCCCAAATCCTCGGGAACATCAAGGATGATTGAGTTTTGTGCCTCTTGATCCTATGGACCTCTTTGTTTTCCCCTACATTGTCTGATTCTCCGTTGGGCATGTCTTAAACTGACGACTTGGTTCCGGACTCGCCTGAAACAAGTGCCATCCTCGCTCATCGAGAGGTTGGTTCTGTGCTTCTATCTGCCTCTGTCTCTCTGCGAGCTCGGAAGCCTCCCTCATCTCTTGAGCGGCGAGCTGGCCCTTTATGTATTGAGCAGCGGCTATCTCAAAGACCCGGTCCCAGCTGTATGGATCTTTCCAAGGCACTGAGAGGCTACCAAGGTACTTCATCCTCAACGACAAATACTGGCCGACCTTTGGACACTGACATGACCAAGCATAGGCAATGGGCAGTTTTCCCGAGTTATCGCGTCTCGCCACTTCGACATCTGCTTGCTGGCATATAAGCTGCATCACGTCGAGACAGTCCAGGGTCGCTGCCCAATGCACCAGGTTTCGTCCTTGATGATCTCGTTGATTGGCATCCACGTTTCCCATGCGGACGATCAGCATCAGAGTATCCTTGAACCCGGCTTCAGCAGCCATCTGGGCTGCATTTCTGCCGTTTCGGTCTTGAAGGCGGGTACTTGCCCCGTACTCTAATAGGACTCGACAGCTTTCCGTGCAGCCTAGCTTTGCGCCATAGTGTAGAGCGGTGCCCCCAGAGTGATCGATCTGATCGGTGTTGACGTCGCTCAACATCAGGCAGGTTTCTATCATGTCGTGCCAGTTATTCATCGTGGCATGGTGCAGAAACCCCTTTCCAGACTCATCCAGGTCACGTCCGATATGCTTATAGCGAGTCTTTGGGAGAAGAAGTCTCACAATCTCCTCATCGCCATGCTTAGCTGCGGAGAGGAGAGGAGAAAGGTGGGAAGTCTCAGGTGTCGGAAAGGCCTCGGATCGGTCAATAATAATGAGAGCAATCTGCTTCAACCCCCACCAGGTCGCTAGTGCCAGTGGTGTCCGGCCGTGCTTGTCGATGAGGTCGAGTCGGATGTGCTGCGTGAGCAGCAGTCGGCGCACGACCTCGGACCGCTGTCGATCGACGGCGAGATGAAGCGGCGTGGAACCAACCCTATCCTGGATGTTGACCTCAACCGTCCTGTTTTCCAAAAGTGCAAATATGGCCTTATCACTACCAAGCCCGATTAGGTGGTGCAGCGCTGATTGCCCATTGCGATCCGTTTGGTTTGGATCAAACTTCGGGTGTCTGAGAAGAACGTTTGCGGTGTCTTGATGATTCTCATACAACGCAGCCTTTAGATTTGCGTCCTTTCCCAATGGATACAGGTTCGGGTCTGCTCCCAACTCGAGCAAAAGAGGGACCGTGAGTCTGAACCCTTCACCAACGCCATAGCAGCAAAGATTCAATATTGAGCCTCGACTATCCTTATCCCTACAGTTGAGATCATAGCCGTGGGAAACAACTGCTTGTATCACGCTGTGGCATTTCTTGATAGACATGAGCTTCTCAGGTACCAGGCGGCCAAAATTTTCCTCAAGGAGGGAGTGTAGAGGACTGCTGTTATCTACGGAAAAGTAGCTTGAGTTCGCAGCTTCCGCATAGGTAACCCATAGTGGATGATCTGAAGGCAGAGAAGCCAAATGGGAGAGATAGTGAGAAAGAGTGTAGTCTAACAGTTGGAGACAGCTTGCTTCTATCATATTATTTAGTCTGAGTATGTTGGAGGTGGGGAACAAACACGCACGATTTTTAGACTGGCCATTCGTAGTCAAGGAGTCCCAGTATATGATATAGGCAAGACAGGCCTTCGTGATACTCATCTTTGCCTTTTCTAGGATCTCTGGCCGATCTGTCGCCCAGGTCTGTAAGAGGTACTCCTTGAAGGATAGATGACAGAAAAGAATCGTTCCATCATCGTGCACTGTGATGAAGTCTCTGCAATGCTCCTCGACAATGTCAACAAGCTTCGGGAAAGGTCGCACTTCGCAAGGATTGGTAAGCTCGTCTCTATGTGACATCATTACTGGAAGAAGTTCACTTAGCTCAGCCTCGCTCAATGGCCTTTTCGCGACAGCTAGCATGGCGAAGAAGGACCACAACTCTTTTCTATGATTGGGGTCAATACGGTCAAGCAGCTTGTTATACAGGGGATTGATCCCTGGCGGTGTTGACTCGAGGTCAAGCAGCCGCTGCTCCAGAACATCCTCATTCCAGAATAGACCGTGGCAGAAATTCTCCCATGCAACAGTAGCCCAGAGAAACATGCCATCGGCCCTCTTTGTCATCTTTTCCACAATTGAGGTTGAGCCGCGGTTAGCGATTGCCACGGCGAAAGCGGCGTTTCTCCTACAGAACTCGGTGATTGAATCGCCCAGGTAGCTCCGAATGTCAGCCTCGGTGTGTTGTCGATTGACCGAAAGAATATGCATCGAGGGATGGTTCACTTTATACTGGGCGCTTGGCCGGCTTGAAAAGAAAACCCGTATGCGGTGTGTTCCTTTCGAGCTCTTGTTCAGGTCCTCAACAATGTCATTGAAACCAGCAACAATGTGACGGCTGTCTTCGACGTTAAGCTCTTCAATGGCATCAATGCAGATAAAGGTATTTGCCATCTCATTCATGGAGAGCGTATCGCGAATAGCAACCCACAGTCTGTCCGTAGTGAAATTGTAGGTCAAGCCTAACCGTTTGCGTTCCAGTAATCCGTTGCAAATTACGTGTTGGGCTCTGGGGTGCAATTGGAGGAGCTGATGCAGCAGGGATCTCAACACCGTTTGCTCCGATGTCGAAATCTGGTCATTGTAGGAGCAAAAGAAGCTGACGCCGAGGTTGATGCATGTTCCATCGCTGTACATCTGCTCACCAGCGAGGACTTGCTCCATGACGTGACGCGTCAGTACAGTCTTCCCAAATCCTGGCGGTGCGGAGAGAAGTAGCGCGGCGGATTGCGGAGAGTCAAGCCAGTCTCGAAATGTCGGATTGTGAAAGATCCAGTCACAAGTTCCACGATGAGGTTGACGCGGTCGCAGTTGAGCAGTTTTGTAGTCGACGCAGAACAAGCTATCCATGAACTCGTCATACTCTCTGCGGGACTCTAGTAGCGACTCTACAATGGATTGTCAGAGGGAAAGACGCGAGAGAAGTAGCTAGGCAATCTCACTTTCTACCATCTCCTTGAGAGACGACCACACAGGCAAGTACCGGTTGGGGTGTCGAGGTGAGCATCGGGAGATGCCACGATGATCCGAGTTGATAGGAATTGCTCTTTCATTGGGAAAGCCGAGGATGGCGGAGAATTGTTCAACAATCTAAAATAGTAAGCAAACGACCTCTAGCATTATCCTTGCAGGTTCAGGCGAATATCAGTTTTTGAATTACTCACTAGGCTACCTGTGCTACTCAGAGGTTTTTGCTCGTAGAAGGAGATGATTGATATGCCAGATAAGATCTGACTCGACATGCGTGTGATAAGGTCGAGTGATTGAGACGAAATTTCAAGCGTCTTGAGAAGGTCGCTTCGAATGATCCTGGATAGACTCGCCGCGTTGACAATTCGGGACAAGATATGACCAGTCGATGCAGTCTTTGAGCCTCGATGTGGAGTGCCAAAGAAAGCCATTCCAGTCGTGCTTTTTACAATGTTTCCGTAGAATTCGTCTTGCATGTGCGCCATGATGAGAGCCTGCTTGGCAACGATGCCTCCTAGACTGTGGCAGAGAAAGATTATGGGACGTTCCCTCTCTGACGGGTCTTGCCGTTCCATGTCGAGTCGCGTGAGAAGATCTTGAGCAAATTCAAAGACCGTCATTCTGCTCGTGCTGTTCTTGAGTGCTGAATCGTAACCGAATGTCATGATGCGGGCATTGGGAATGTGCTCTGGCAACGAATCACGCAGCCAGAGGTGATCATCCTTGTCAGTCCACGTCTTGAAGGCGTCGCCACTCAGTCCATGAAGTGCTACTATACTAAAGCATTGATGTGTTAGAGAGGCTATCTCTCGGATAATGATCAACACTCAGCTGCTAATTGACTCACTCAATGTCGCAGGATGAGGGGTGATAGCCCTGCGGATAGAGCTTGAACAAGCCATGTTTCTCTGGCTCGTTGTCGCCTGCCATGGTGCATATTAAGCGGACGCTCACTTCGACTTGGTATCGGTCAGTTCTTAGGTACTCTATGCTTCTGTGGGAGTTGCGACTAGATGAGGAATGCAAGTGTTGGCGGATGTAGGCAGCGATGATGCTAGTGCGGCTGAAGAGTTGATGCCCCGCCATAAGCCACAAGGCTTGGATCCAAGGGCTTAACTGCATTCCAGTGGTCTGCCGCTTATTGAGTATGCAATTATAGGATCGTGTGCATGCCGTGCCATGCCATCCCTTCTGCCTTCGTAGTTAGATTATTTTTTTTAGTATATTTAGTAAGTTCTTACTAAATATATAAAAGAGATATTTATAAAACTCTTATATCCCAAATAATAGTTTAAATAACAACTATGCAGTAATATATATTTATTTATTAGTCGCGACCTTTTTTATTTTTTTATTCCACTCCATATCAGCCTATTATTCTAATTACTTTAACTTCTTAAAATCCACAACCTTCACCCGCCGTACCCCCATGATCGAACTCTGGGAATATGTCTGGCGTTATTGAAGAGATGATTGATCAGGTTTGGTGCCCCCCAAGTGGATCCAAGCTGGGACTTGAAGGGTGGAAGAACCCCAACAATTTTCAGTACTACCGCAAATGGGGCTTTACTATCTACCACACCTATTACGGCGACGACGAGAATTGGCAAGCGCTTCTATACTCTTTAAGGCATCAGACTAAACTGGCATTCGGAGCCTTCGAAGATGATGAGGAGATAGACCAAGATGTCAGGCGAAAACTCCAGGAATCATTCTATCTTGATGTCCGTGAGGATCCCTCGCTGCTAGAAGGACTAGATGTTCGAGGTCTTCGGAAATTTTGCAATGCCGAAAAGCTCAAGGAGACTGAAGTCGTAGAGAAACGCGGCCAGAAGCTCCGTGTGAGCACAAGGCCTCGTGAGAGCCAAGCCATGGCAGATCACCTATTCGATTTTGTTCTGCTTGCTGATGAAGCAGCTTTGAAAGATAAAGAAAAGGGAGAATTTATTGTCAAGGCCGTCTCATTGCTGTGGGATGGTGACTCGGGATGGGGATGGATGAGGATCCCAACAGGCTATCTGTTAGAGTTATGGACCTTCCTTGTGTGGAATGACGACCGAACGGAGTATTGTCTTCGCTTCCGCGGGCGTGAAAGAGATCTTGAGGACCATATCTGGGCCGGGGATGATGCACTTTACTGCACTGGAGGATATTCGGAGATTCGCCCATGGCGGTACTACAGTAACCAAAGGGATTGACGTTGCTAAGGAAGTATGAAGCATCAACCGGAATTGTATTCGTCAGGATACAAAACGTTCAATCCAGCTTGGCACAAATATATAAAGAATATAGGTAATGTCCGACCAACACAACCAAAACTGAGTACAAGCCCCCAATTAAGTCCCTCCCATATCCGTATCTTCATCCTCCTCTATATATTTAGCTTCAGTGATAGCACTGTTGAAAGCTAGCAAACCTGAAGTATCAATCCTTACCCTTTGACCATCACCTGCCATCTCCTGAAATTGCGCCATCATCTCGCGCATCTGGCGGGCACGTCTCTCCTCCACACGCTCATCCTCCATCAGTTTATCGATATGTGCAACCATATACCTGACGTTCTTCTTAAGTCGCTGACAACTTTTGCATAGCAATTCCCAATCCACTCAAGCCAGTAATTGGCGATCTGGACATTCTCACCAGGATGTCTCTCGCTGTAAACATTCTCGGCTAACTTCAATTGCACATGTACGTCCTTGACGATCTTGTTTAACCTGACCAGGATTTTGGGCAGATTTATGTATGTAAACACGCTGAAGTATAGAACATCGCTGATCTATTATTTTGTATGCACAGTCAACTGCATCCTGACACTAATAGACCCTACTCGTCAAATCTGAACCGCGCCCTTTCGGGAGGAGTCGATAGGTTTGCGGTCTGCACTTGAGAACAATCGGCCAAAGGAGGTAGTGACATATCTCCAGGCCAAACGTACTTTTCAAGTTTCCCCTCTGGCCCATCAAAGCCTAAGTCGTGGTATTTGTTAGTATCCAGCAACTGCGAAAGGAGAAGCTTTTCCCAAAGCTCTAACAAATCACGTGTGTTAAGCCTAACCTACCCCCAGCCACCTTCTTTCTGTACCCAGTCATAGCCAACCGCCTTGATAACAAACTCCTTTCGCGCAATGTATCTAAGTACTGCCTCATCGGCCACAAGTACGAAGCAGAACTCAGCAGCCCCTGCAAGCTTCTCCTCAGCCTCAGAGTGTTTTTTGAGGCAGAAGTCTCGGACGCCGGCAATATCGAGGCCGTCAAGTAACGGCGCGTCTTCTCGTGCATCAAGACGAAAGAGCTTTTTGAAATGGTTCAACTGACTTAGGTATGCTGCCTTACTTTTATACTGTCTCACTTCCCATTTGTGGTCGTTCTCCCAACGACTCTCGTCTTCGTGATACCCAAGAGCAAGTAAGGTTTGTTGCCTCATGACGTCGAGGAGTATGTTCCAGTGTTTATCTGACTCAGGGCCGTAGTACGTGCGGTAAACCGTGAAACCCCAGTTTCTGAAGTACTTGAAATTTTCTGGGAGAGTTTTGTCTAGTGCGCGTCTCACAACTCCGGGCTGTAGGGGAGGTTTCCATATGAAATCGATTAACTCTGAGATCGAGGCCATTAGTTTCGCTTGACTGTTTGCTGTTGATAATGTGTGAGGAAAGCTGGATATCCTGTAAAGAAAGAGTGCAACTGGAGAGATGGGGAAAAGGAGAAAAAGAGAGAGAATATCACTGTATTATATGAGCGACCTTGGGTAAGAACCCCTTAATACAATATTATGCTTATTACAATACCTTGCTTATACATTCAGTGAAAGGTGAGTTTCGTGGATCCTGATATGATTACAGCCTTTATTCTCCCTTAGATTGTCTGACTCTCTATTGGGTATGTCTGATTTGAAATATCTCTATACAAGTCTTGCATATCATTGTGAAACTGACCATGCACGCGGCGAGCTAGTGCTGTCATTACACTCCTGCTCAGCAACTCAGGTGTCTTATCCTTATTCTTCCAGTTATGACTAACAAACACGCCCTGGCATTCGCATTGACCATTCACGGAATACTCATTGCCGTTGGCATGATTGCATGGTATGTTCTTGATATCGTGGGTTCTGTTAAACTCATACCGAATATAATGGGAAAAGGCGCTTTGCTCATGTGCCCACTTGAAGTTCCAGTGTTCGCATCCAGGGATGCTTCTTGGGCAGTCTTCCCATCTTTGAAACATCTCTTTGGTGCGCTGGCTGGCTTGTGCGATGATGAAGCCCGTGTTGAGGATGAGGTTGCCCCGCGGGTCGTAATCCCCTTCCCAATCGAGATCATAAGCCATAGCGACCAGACTCTCTGGAGTGAAGTCCCAAAGATTCATGAGCCATTCTAGTGGCAGATCGAGATGTGTGAATACAGCGTCTGAGTCTAGCGAGATGACAAAGTCGTGGGTCTTAAGGGCTTCTTTGATGATGGCGGGCTTGACCCAAGTTCCATGTCGATCGGGGTATTCGGCTGCGCGGACTAAGCGGTAATCGTACCCGTGAATCATAGCTATACCTGGAATATTAGCACAGAATCAACGCTGTGAGTTGCCACAGTTCATACCGTATATGTAGTGGTTGAGGTGGCCTCCCGTCCGCCCAGGAAGTGATGGATAATCCAAGGGACATTCGTGCAGCATTGTGTTCTCTGTCTTCTCATCGAGTCGAGTATCCATGTCGATCAGGGCGACTCGTCGTCCAAGCGGCTTTTTCCATCGCATCTGTGTGGTCGGGACTTCGAATCTCTCTCCTTTGTCGGTAACGAACACTCTGTCTGTGATGGGATGCACCAGTGGCTTCCAGAGCTCAGCCATTATTGTAGGGAGTGATAGGTCTTTGGCGCCATTCCGTGTATACGTTTCTGGCCTTGGTTTCTTGTGGCAATTGGTGGTGATGATGTTTGTGGCGTGAGGTCGAGGAGCGGGATATCTACGCAACACAATTTTGTCAGTATGCTTGTCAGCGGACTATGGCAGGCGGAGTGTTGGATGCACTCACCGCTGAGAGTATGACGGGAAGGTATGGTACAGGACGAGAAAGAAACCTAGGCTGGCTATAGAACAAATCCATAGTGCGCGTCTGGGACTATTCCTCACTGTTCTTGTCCCCCAATCCAAGAATTTAAGAGATTTAGTCAACATAATTGAGAAAGACAGAGGAAAAAGATCATAAAAAGAGGAACAACAACTAGAGGAACGAAACAATCGACTGGACCATAAATATAAGAATTGAATCATATCCACGGATAAGGAGAGATGTTTTTATCACCCCTTGACTGTGGATAAATCTTTTTGGAGCCGGAGATATCCTCTTATAATCTTTCGGAGTCGATTCTAGACTTGCGAATTGGTTGTATAAAGACTAGGATGACGACTGAACTAAGGAATCTCCGAAACATTCCGACTTGACTTATGTAAATGTCACCAAGCTCTAAATAGGGCACAAGCAGTTGGCGTGTGTGCGACGAAGCCCCGGATAATTTAGAGCGTTTGCTTCGTGTCAAACATCGTCGGCATTAGGTGATAAACAGTCGTGTGGGTCGAGTTTGGCAGCAGCCTGAGACGCGTGTAGCCCAGCCAAGACGAGTCAGAATGGGCGGCTCAACCTTTGCCGCAATAAGATGGTCATAGTTAACATTAAGCTGCTGCCTTCTGAGCTGTTTCTATTTTTCTTTTACAAGGCGGCTACCTAATATGGATTCAGGAGGTGGAACGGTCAGCAGCTTATTAACTTAGTAGATTCACAATAACGATCAACAATTTAGGTGGCAATAAGGCTTATGGTCCTTGCATAACTGTAAGATGGCTGTGTGCAAATGAATAATTGCTTGCGTCTGGAAATCTCTAAGCTGTCTTGTTAGTTTAAGAGGTGCTCTAATAACTTATCTCACGGGAAAGGTATTCCCGCCCGATCGTTGCGATAAACTCCTCACCTTCAGACATTAGCACGAGTCATCTGTTTTACGACCGACATATTGGCCTTAAGTACAGTTATTTATGCATAAAAGTAACTAGGTTTATTATTTATATCTTTTATAATAGACTGAAGTCTAGAGCAAGCCAGACTAGTAGACTAGGCAAGGCGTGAAATACTAAGGTACTTCTGAAATTATAAGATGCATCTGAATTGGTGGGAATATCGGGATAGGTGTTGCCTGATAAAACCGAGTAGCTCTAGCTCGATCTGATGTCGTACCAGAAGCGCTGTCATACCGAACCTGGCTGATTACGTGTCGAGGCTTAGATGAGCACCTTAATGAGGAAAACGCCGCTGAAAGATGCAGTAGCATAATAAGGGACGGAATCGAGAGTGCTCTGATTTCCAAATAGGCAGCCATATCGAGACCCGGACAAGATGCATTATGCTGAAATCGGCATTACCAGACAAGAGTTAGTCTCTAAGTGTATTACGCGTCACTTAGAAGGATTGAATCTGACGATCCGTAGTGACACGTTTGTACAAGCTCGAAGGATTTTAGCGACTCGTTACAGCAGGATTACATGAGATGGGGCAGTGCTTTTTCGTATTATCCATGTTTGTTACTAGCGACTCAGAAACATCTACTAGTGCCTAAACCAGCTTAGTGCTCATCCTCTACAGTTGCTAAGGCTGATTTTACGTACCGTTCCTTGAAGCGATTCTGAAACATTTTATGGTTAACTCTGACGTGGAGCTGCTAATGTCGGCGACCACACACGCATAACGCGGATAGTCCAGCCTAACTAGTGTTGCAACTCCTTCATTATCCTTGGAGAAAAGTAGATGATCATCCTATCACTGACGTATGCATGGATGTGAAAGCTGTGGTCATGAAACAGCCTGTGAAAGTAGAGCGGGTTCTCAGAAGAAAAGACAAAGCGAGGAAAAAGCCGCCATGGAGGAACGGATACTATATTCAAGTGTTCATATCACTGTACCCAATATAAGACTGACTGTCCACCACACCATCTGTATCGAATAGGAAATCGTCGAAATTGATGCCCACGTCTTGAAAAACACTAGTGAGGGCTGGGTCCTCTACTTGCCCAACCATCAGGGTGTTCGTATCCGCTTCAGGTCGTCGTGTCTCTAGAATTCTCATTGACAGCGTAGTAAAATGTTGAACACATTGCGAAACATAGAGACTAAGATGTTCGTGCTGATGAAGAGCCGACATGAAATCATCCCAAGACTTTGACACATCGTTGGTATACAGGTCAGCTTTGAGCATAGCCGCCAAAAATATGGTCCCTGCAATGTGTAGATAGTATACTCGATACCACCAGGGCAATATACCCATTGGTTCGTACGGGTCAAGTGTTTCTATGATTAATGATGTGATATTCTGAGCTGTCTTGACGCAATGAGCGGCACATTCCTTGAGACGCTGATCCGATCTGCCAGGGTTCGGTGTCGCTCGGCCCTTGTCAGTTCGAGATTGTGCCGAGCAAAAACGTGCAAGCATAGGCCTCCAGAGAAAGATACGCGCGTGAAGAAGTCTAGCCAAAACTTTTAGCTAATCGATCATGAAATAATGGCTGTTTTGCTACGTGTCTTGAAGGAGACTCAGGCCAGAGACAAACGGGGACCTACCGAAGATGAAGAAAATATCGCTCTGAGCGAGCTGTCTTGTCAATAATTGAGGGAATATTTGACAATTTCCAGTCGCTAGGCAGTTCGTGCTCCCATTTATCCAGAGATGCTTCCAGTTGCATAGCAGTAGTCTGATAGTCCCGCTGATACAGGCGAGATAGCCCCAGCCTAGTTGACAGGCTATCCCGACTCTGCGTCTGTGCCAACTGAATGTGATTACTAATTTCATGGAACTCGAACTTCTTCATGACGACTCCATTGGCTTGATTATCATTAAGATTTGTATACAATAAACTCGTGTTGGTTGGCAACGATATCGAAGATGGGATTGATGTTTTGCCTAGTGACCAGGAAACACATCTGGACTATGATCAGTATTCCATTCCAAAGCAGCAGCTTTATCTAAGTAAGCTTCAGAACGTACCTATCGAGAGCAGCACAACTCATCAGGATCTGCTGCCTCAGTCGTATGTCGCTTGAAGAATAGTTGGCATTCGATGTTTCTGAAGTTTGGCAGCACATGCTTTGGGTGGTTCTCATTGCTAGACCTGCCGTCATCCAAGTTTTGTGTCGGTGACTCGTGCAGTGTAAATATCGGTTCATTAACATCAAGCACTGAACGATCTCAAGTGAGCCCGAATCCCACAAAAATCTTTCAGGGCACGCCAATGCCCATGCATGCTGGAAATAACGATTGGCTTCCTCGTCTCTGGCTTTTGAAGGAATGGATTCTTGCCGTTGCACGGCTAGTGCGAAGACGATGTAAAGGATGCCGAGCCTCAAGTCACGGTTAGTGGAAATGGTAGCTTCTGGTCTGGAATAAAACGACTCATAGTCGCGAAAAAAGACTTCTTTATCCAAGACCGGTTCTCCAGCGTGCATGTGTTTCCAGTAGATACCAACAAGTCTGTCCGCATACGCTCGAGGTGGGAGGTCGGTGAATGATTCCGGAGCATCGTTTGAAGTATTTAAGACAAGGTCTCCAAATAAAGGTGCATCGACGAACGGGACCGGGTTCGTCGGGACGGGGGAAACGGTACCTGCTTTTGAGTCTATCGTTGCTGCGATATGGTCTGAGAAAGGCCCATGAGCGGTGCAGTATGCGCTATCATCATCTCGATCGTCTTGGTGTTGAGTGGAATTTTCCGATTCTGAGTAGATCTCGCTCGCCGATTGACAAAATGCCGCTGTGATTGACGGCGTGTCGACTGAAGATATTGGCGGGGTTTCTGGAGAGCACGCCCGCGGACCCAAAGCCAAGCTGGGGAGTATCGAAACGTAACTGCGGTTTGATGTTTTGGGCCTCGCTGCTTGCTTACGCCTGGTTCTTTGGGCGACCGGTGGAACCTCGCGATTGTAGACACAAGATTTACTTCTTGTTCTGCATCTATCACAAGCTGAGATAGCGATAGGAATCAGCTTTGTGTGAAAAGTAGCATACTCGAGGATAGGGAGGTGATGTTACCTGGTAGACCGCCGTCACACTTGATCTTCCTGGACCGACAAGGTTGACAAGCGTTAGGTATTCTCAGCGGCTCCCTTCGCCGGAGCTTGGGCAGTACCTCATGGCTCTCGTTCGTGGTCGTCGTCATAGTAGTGCTCTGGTGAGGTGGCAGATGCTCCGCGATATTCCTCACCGATGGTGACTTTCGGCCGTAGTCATTCAGCTTACGACGGTACGGATGAAAAGAAAAGGTTGTCCAATTGCGTTACGCTCCGCTCAAAGCTTGGTCTAATGACGGTAAGGCTTCCAATTGGTGCAAAGGCAAAATGAAGGCTGATGACAAATGCTTGAGATCTCGGCATCAATTTCCAGCCAATGAGGTTGACAACCGCTTTTTGGTGAGTTCAGCCTCAGTAGCCAATAACATGCATTGCCGTTTTTGGTGTTCGTCTAAGATGGATGTGATCAGACCGAAATAATTGCTATATAATCTAGATTCGTATCAATTTTTGACAGACGTATTAACTTGTCATATTCGATATCTCTGCAGAGTGAATTAGCATAAATTGCACAAGCCATGTCTCCCCAAGCCGAGTCTGACACCACAGTAAATATCGCCGATATTGAGAAAGGTAATGACTATTTAGGGAAGGGCTCTCACGAAGATCCTTTCGTGGTCAAATTCTCGGAAGACGATACTAGAAACCCTATGAACTGGTCTGGGTTCCGTAAATGGTTCATCACTTCCATTGCGACTTTGTCAGTCTTCGCCGTCACGTTCACCTCTTCAGCATACTCTGTATCTAGCAACGAGGTTACTCAAGAGTTCAACGTCAGCACGGAAGTGTTCATACTGGGAGTTTCACTCTTTTTGCTCGGTTTCGCCATAGGCCCAGCGGTATGGGGTCCTCTGGTAAGTCTTCACTTTTACTCTCCTCTGTGATAATATAAACTGACACTATCCATTTGTAGTGAGTTAAAGTTTTCTATGAGGACCGCGTCGTACCTACTTCAGCTACTGACGCCATATCATAGGTCTGAACTCTACGGAAGACGGATCTTGTGGATCATCTCCCACATCGCCATGGTAGCCTTGGTTGGAGGTTCGGCTGGTAGCCGCAACATGGCCACGCTACTTGTATTGCGATTCTTTGCTGGCATATTTGGTGGTTCACCGCTGGTGAATTCTGGCGGCACCATCGCCGATCTCTTTCCTCCAGCCCAACGTGGCCTTGCCATGACACTTTATTGTGTTGCGCCCTTTCTTGGTCCCATCCTTGGACCAATTGTTGGTGGCTTTGTGTCCCAAAACATTGGTTGGAGATGGGTCCAAGGTGTCTGTTGCATATTCATCGGATCCATAGGTATATTGGGCATAAAAGCCATCATATGAGCTCAAGCATCTAATCGGAGTATAGCTATACTTGGATTCGTTTTCGTTCCAGAGACATACGGACCGGTTCTTCTGCGGAGGAAGGCCCATTTGTTATCCAAGGCCGATGGAAAAATCTACACTAGTATTCTCGAAAAGGACCAGGGAAAGAAAAAGCCTGGGCTAGTCTTTCGAAACGCCCTGATCCGACCTTGGGTCTTGCTGTTCCGAGAGCCAATCGTACTTGTGGCCTCGCTCTATATGGCTATCGTCTATGGCACGGTCTACATGTTCATGGCTTCTATGCCCATCGTTTATAACGAAGGCCGAGGTTGGAGTGTAGGTATCGGTGGACTTGCCTTCCTAGGCATTGCTGTGGGCATTGTTCTAGGCTTGATCTACGCCATATACGATAACAAGCGCTACAAGAAGCTGCTCGAGTCCAAATCTGCGACTGCGGAATCTCGTCTTCCTCCAGCTATTATCGGAGCGATTGCATTGCCAATCGGCATGTTCGCCTTCTCATGGACAAACTACCCCAGCATTCACTGGTCTGTCAGTATTGTTCTTTCGGCACCCTTTGGCTTTGGGTGTGTCCTTGTTATCCTGCCGATAGTTAACTACCTGATCGACTCATACACTATTTTTGCGGCTTCCGTCCTTGCAGCGGCGGCAGTTTTTCGCTCGATCGTTGGTGCAGTCTTTCCACTGTTCACCACGCAAATGTACGATAACCTTGGTATTCATTGGGCGGGCTCCATTCCAGCTTTTCTTGTGTTGGTTTGTATCCCCTTCCCCTACATCATGCATCGCTATGGTGGGAGACTCCGACTGAAGTGCAAGTATGCTTCCGAAGCAGCTGAAATGATGAGGAAGATGCAGAAGTAGGAGGCTGGTGAGCTTATTGGAGATAGAGGGATGTCGTGGCAGTATTGAGTCTCGTTCCGGAGCAACCAATTTCTCCGAGGTTTGGCTGCCGATCTTTTGGATATTGAGAGACAAGGGAGTAAATAAGAGGTAGAGAAGTTTTGCATGACAGGTGGGCTTTCTTCTCGTAGCCAACATGATAGATAGTCCAAAATTGGTTAAGTCCTTTCGCTCAGTATGTTGCTTTTATAGACCCAGGTATATACACAAGATTGGGTGTACAGCTTGGCTTGTATTTTAACTGTCCACTTGCAGTTCCAGATGACCCTGTGGTTAACTAGCTCATTCTCTCACCATAACCATACCACCTTTCCAATCCCTCAACCCGTCAACCTTAACTTTGAGGGTTTCAATAAACCCGTATCTGGAATAAAACTTTTCGAGGCCAGCTAAACTAATAAGCCAAGACGCCGAGCCCTCTTGATCCACGCTGCGCAATCCATCTTCGAGCAGCATCTTGCCGAGTCCCTCTCCTTGGAGGACCGGGTCGACGCCAAGCAACGACAAGTATTGCGCCCCTTGCCTTCGTGGAGTGTTGAGTACCTGTGGTTCGGTCACGGCAAGTGCGCGTTCAAATGCCTTGGCATTGTCTGCATTGGAACCATGGATAGGGAATAAGTAGTTCGTGATACCAATGACAGCGTTGACGACAGATCCTATCCAGACAGCTATTTGATGTGAGTAAGACAAGTTAAACAGGTTCGTGTCATTGGCAGGCGTACATGGTGATAGATACCGCTGGAAGATCGACAATGATGCATATGGCCGCTTCCACCAAGAGAAGGCGACAGGGTGATTATGCTCATCGACAACAACGGTGAGTGAGTATCCCAGCGTCCAGTATCGAGATTGGAACCTTCGACAAGTCCACGTATAGAAAGAGAGAGGGTCTTGTCTTCGTGTCGGGAACATAAAGTCAATTATCGGCTCAGTAGCAAAAGACGCTGCATAAAGCCGCGACACTGCGGGCACATCAAAGAATGTCGCGGGACGAATGCGGTATTTCGCAGCTGTGCCCTGTGTTTGCGACATATTGGATCTATTATTTTGCGTAGTCAGGACTAGGCATGAGAGATGGTCAACGAATATCTACTGTAAATTTCGAGTCATATCACGGCGGTAAACGTGCCCGCAGTTGCTCGGCCTCGGTCAACATTAGAGCCAATCACGATCAAGTTACAGAACGAGAACTCTGGGGCTAAAGTCGGAGGAGTTTTCCACGCCAAACTCGAAGAGGCGGAGCTCACCACCCTTCCAGTGTCTCGTACTCCACCTAATCTGACCAACAAAAAGACCAACCGTCGATCTCCAGATGACGTGACCACACTCTGAATTATACCATGATGCAGAAGCAACTGCTGAGATGCACAGCCGTGTCCATTCATGGTGAAAGGACCTCGATCTATTGAGTTTCAATGTAAGAAGGGTGCGTTAAATATGACCTGATCACTCCACCGATACTATTCCCGCCACTACTAAAGCTAGATCGATGAGCTCATCTATTACCTGCGTCAGGGTATTGAGAGCTTTCACGCGCATTGGGCCTAAAGCGAGCGCGCTTAGGACTGGAAGCTCAAATGTCTCATAAAGATATACTAAGCCGAATCATAGCTTTATGCACTTCTTGTTAATAGACACAATTCCGACGACATGTGCCAATTGTGTTTCATACTGAAACAAAAGCTTTGACCACACCAATGTTCGTCCCGGAGGTATAACCTCCGTTGTTCAATCGGCCGGTGCCAAGTGCCGGCAAAAACCAAGTGGATCTCCGCATGTTCCTGTTTAGCCTAATGAACTGTTGCGTATATCTATCGTCTGCCCATCTACCATCGTTCTACCCTTTAAACATAGTCTACGACCCCGGTTCATCTTCTCACGTCGTCTATATTATAGAGATATGCTTGGACACTTGAGAAGCAAAGCTCTACTTGTAGCTTTCTTGGTAACGTCAAATACTGCCTTACAGCATGAAAACAATGATCGGCACTGGGTAGGGTCATGGACGTCGATGCCGCAAGAGGTTGAACCTGGGAACTTGGCTCCACCACCATTTGTAAGTTTCAATCTCGTATTATTCCACACGCACTTCACCTAGCAATCATACTAAGTGTGATGAACATATAGGGAGGCGAGAATGCCACGTACCAATTCAAGAATAGTACACTGCGCCAGACTTTCCATATGTCCATTGGAGCCGAGACGATACGTGTCCGCATATCCAACACGTTCGGCCAAACAGACCTGCCTATCACTGCAGCATCGGTTGCTCAACCAGCTCAAGGCAGTGCAGGTACTGGACAGATTAAAACTGCCACCTCAAGACAGCTTCGTTTCAATGGCTCGACTTCTGTGATTTTACCACCAGGAACAACTGCCTACTCTGACCCAATCAACATCAAGATATCGCCACTGTCCAATATCGCGCTCTCTGTGTATACTGAGCAGGGCCAGCTTGGAAATAAAATTACTGGCCACCCCGGTAGCCGGACTACGTCTTGGATGCAGATTGGTGAACACGTCAACGCAACATCTATCTCCGAGGCCAGTACTCAACATTGGTATTTTGCAACGGGCGTCGATGCCTTGGTTCCCAAGGATCACTTCTCAGTTGTGCTCCTGGGAGACAGCATTACAGACGGTCGCGGAAGTGACGACGATAGCAATAACCGGTAAGTAAGATCAAATTTATCTTGATTTCTTTGCTAACTCTGCGTAGCTGGTCTGACTTCCTCACCGCTAACTTGCAAAACTCTGGCATGTCGCACGTTGCTGTTAACAATCAAGCAGCGGGTGGAAATGCTGTTCTAAAAGGTGGACTAGGACCTCCTTTACTCGAGAGATATCGTCGGGACGCTTTGCAGCAAGCTGGGGTAAGATATGTCTTGATCTTTGAAGGAGTCAACGATATTGGAGCATCAAGCCCAGACGATCTCACACAACAGCACCTCGAAGAGAGTCTTATTAGTGCTTATTCTGATATTGTCGCGGAGTGCAAATCAAGAGGGTTACTCACGATTGGCGCAACCATCACTCCTTTTAGTGGCAATCAGTATGGCCATCCAAGGAGAGAGGAAACGAGGCTCCAAATCAACGAATGGATTTTAAACAGTGGGACTTTTGACTACACAGTCGACATCTCATCTATAATCGGAGATGGGGATAAGCTGCTCCCTGAGTACGATAGTGGGGATCACCTACATCCTAACGTAGCTGCTTACGAAAAGATAGGCACACAGTTTCCCATATATATATTCACAAGTTAAATGAGAGTTATATTTGCAGGATATTAGCTGTGAGTTTATGATCTAATTTCGTGTGCATAAGTCTTTCTAGTGAGAGAAGTAGTGGAGTATCATATGTCAAATTCCAGTCTCTCGCTTGTAATATAATGCCAGATTCAAAGCTTAGTCCAAAACTCACTGATCAGAGCTGCTACCTGCTCTGCCTTATCTCTCACTACTCCATGTCCAGCCTGAGGAAGAACAAAAACGTTGTCAAACCCTTGCTCATTAAGCTGTTTCTTACTGCACAAGTCATCCAGCTCGCCCAGCACCGCAAGAGACGGGATGCCCGTTTGAGCCGCCTTCAAGAATTGATCATGTGAGTCCATAACACCACCGTCTCTGACAATTCCAACAACAGAGGGAAGGTGTCCAGGATGCTCACGCATCTGCCAAGCCCGCACTGCTTCGGCAACAACTTCACCGTTAGCTACTCTCTGCTTCCAGTCTTGTGGAACGACAAGCTCGCCACCTTCCAGAAACTCCAAGATCCATTTTTTTGCCCCCTCTTCATCACCACCACGAAGATAACCCTGTTGCTCGGAAGTGAAGTCAGAAGAGCGTAGAAGGCCAGCCGGAGCGACAAAGGCGAAACTCTGGGCACATGACGGCCTTGAAGCGACGTAGCCAGCCGTCGTGGCTCCTCCGAAAGAATAACCGACAAGATTGGCTGACGGCCAGTTCAGTTCGTCTAGTAAGTCATCCAGCAGCTTATGGAACAAAGCTGGTTCGTGCGCAAGGATAGGTGTGTCACTCAATCCGTGACCCCAGAGGTCTATCAGGACCAGATGCGCATGGGGACAAGATGCCTGAAGGGCACGTGCCAGCGGCAGCATACCCAGTGACGCAGTCTGGACGCCATGGATGAGCAAGACGCGATGGGGCTGACTAGAGCCTCCGCCGGGTGCTGAAGGGAGCATCTCGAAATATGACGCTTTACCATGAGCAGTTTTCAAAAACTTAGCGGGCGGGAGTAGTGCTCCGAAAGTTTCGATGAAGGCTGACTCCGGAGGTCCAGGAATTGGCTCCTGGTGAGACTGAGGTGGCCCACCCGGACGAGGCAGAACAATTTCTTCCCTGGTAGCAGACATGATTTGATGATGTTGTGTTAAGTCAGATGGCACTGGTTTGAGGTGCGGGTTTTTTGAGCTTGATAAATGTCGGTGGAGATTGTAGAGTGTGGCTAACTATCGGACTGAATGACCTAATTCCATCCCTCCGCTATGCCCGGAACGGATTCAATGACCTAATCAAGTCCGATCGCTTTAGATCTTGGACAGATTTAACGAATCTCAAAAAACATGATTCACATGTAGAAAGACAAATACTTACCTCATGCTAAGCCCTCTACTTGGCGGGCTCAACTCACGGCTGATTCCGGCTGTGGCTGTGGCGTGCACTAAGCCTCAGCCACACCGATTATGCTAGGTACAGATACACCACCGTGGTATAATCAGACCCAACCCCCTACACGTTGCTATGTCATGAAGACAACCATATGTCTGACAAGAACGAGCTTGACTTTGCTAGTCTTAGTATGGTTGTGAAACTTGAATCATAGTGGCTTGGGCGAAATGCCTGATTATAAGGGCAGCAATATACCCTGTACCTATAAATAGCTTCTAGATTGATATTGAGAAGGCAGGGGCTGATAAACGTACAAGATTTGCTTTTTATGTAAAATTCTAATCATCCATCGACTAGCAATATCGACCACGGATTCCTAGTGGGTGTCCCTAAATATCAAGTCGAACTCTAGTAAGTTCAAGGAAAGCCGAGATTTAGGGTATACTTCAGTGGGGTTATGCCCGTGATGTACACATGGTGTCCCTTCAGAGTAAGGTTACCCGCGTGCCAACTGTACTGCTCGCCAGCATCAGCTTGGATCAATCCCCTGCCATTTCCTCGCCCGAATTTGATCTTGTCACCATCCACACTATACTCTCCTTCGCCTTCCACGAGTCGGTATTTTGTGATCTCATCGCTGTCGACAAATTCCTCCACTCCCGTAAAGTTCCCACCCTCGCGAAAAGTGAGCTCAAAAGTCAGCTCGACATCATCTTCACCTGTCACCTCAAAATCGAGGTCGTACCCAGCCTTCGTCGGAATGATCTCCACGTCTGTCTTAAGACGACGTACACTAGTAGGACGGTTCGCGAAGTCGAGCATGGCGTAAAAACGACCGTCTACAGACTTGGACAGATCGTATGTCCCGTTTTCATCACGGTGTTCTGCGGGGATGGGTAGGTAATATGGCACCTCGATCTCGCTCCCCAGCTTAATGACACCATCGTCGGTCAACTCAGCCCCATTAGACCGGAAATGACCCATGCTGAAGAAGTTGGCACTGAGTCGCACGGCGTCGAGCACAGCTTTGCCGTTCCATGCGCGAAACATGGTCGGATTCGTTGAGAGACCGGATCCCATGCGGTTATAGAAGTCGGTTTTCTTTCCATCTAAGTTGTACCAATCAGATCCACCAAAAGCCGACACGGTCAACTTTCCACGTCGTGCACGCACAAGACCCGCTGAAGCATAATGTTTCTCGAAATCAACGAATGGCTCTTCTGATTCGGGTAGCTGCGCCGCTAATTCGGGGCGTTCGATGAGGTGGGCTAGGAAATCGCCAAGCTGAGGACCAAGGCGCTTCTCAATCAAGCGGGTGATGGCAGCGAAGCGCCCGTTGTTGTCAAGTAGGGCGAGCTCCCGGAATTGAGGATAGAAATTCAGCATGTTATCTCCGACAGGCTGAACCTGATCCTGGCGACGGCTCTGGATAGTCTCTATTTCACCATTTGGCTCCGCGTGCTCGATAGACAATTCCAGATTTCTGCGGACATATTCGACCAATCCGGTGCGGTTGAGCTCATAAGCCACGCTCAACAAAGAAGGGTTCGACACGGCTGAATAGTAATTTGGGCTGCGCTCGGAATAGATTCCATCGGCATCCATATCAATTCCTTCCGCAAGCCATTGATTGATCCTCTTGACCAAGCTGACATCTCCTGTAATGCGAGAGATGCGCGCCAAAGCACTGCAAATCTTCCATCGGTGGTTTGGAGTGTGGATACCGCCTTTAGCGAGACCAGGCGCAGCTTTGACAAGGATACCTCGTATGAGCTTGGCGATGGGTCGCGAAGCCTCGTGATCGTCCCGCTCAAGTATGCGCACCATGATACCGAAGTCCTCGATCAGGAAGCCCGTATCAGGCGGGGAATGGCGATTGCCGACAGTGTATGTGCCATCGTTGTGTTGTACTTTCACGAGAACGTCAAGCATTTCCTCAATATGAGGAAGTAAGGTTTCATTGTGGTAGTAAGTCGAGTTCGGCCAGACGAATGGTGTCACTAGTTGACGGACCGCACGTGTCAATGCCCTCGGCGAGCCAGTTAATGAGGCATTCTTGCCATCGATGACGATCTGTACTTGCGAATCAGCAGCCTCGGTGAGAAGCTTGAGGCTGGTCCAATCGCGGGGTGCAGCAGCAGAGGCAGAAACAGTGGTAGTGACAGCAAGCCAGGCTACACCCAGTGCCTTAATGGCGCTGGATATGCGAGAAAGATGCATGAGGGAACTGATGAAGGCTGTTATTCGCGCATTAACCACGAATGGGGTATGGGAGATGGAGCCAGAGATTTAAATACAAGTGAAAAGCACTGCCAAGCCCTCGGCTCGGTATATTAGACACCGACATCGGCAATTATCACCAGATCCTACCTGGTTGTCCGCTGGAGCTCGCTATGACTACTTCCCCACGTGGTAAGGCTCTACGCACCTTCTTCATCTGGTTTAGGTCGAATGGGACGGCAATACTAACCTGGATTGCTTGAAAGGCTAGTGCCAGTAGGAAGGATATACGGTACATAAGCTTAATTAACAATAAGTATATGAAATTTGAAAACTCCATCTAGGTGACGCCAGTGAAGATGTGATGATAAGAAAAGAGTTTGACTTAATCGCTTAGTACTTTACTTGGGTGACTGAAGGAAGAATGAACCAACTCACGCATACGCAGGGTCGCAGGACATTCACAACTAGTTTCAATACCAGACAGAACCTTGAGGAAGGGTAAAATATATAGTCGATTGAGCATTCTTGATGGCCGTCTGGACTCTTTGGAGGATCGATTGAATTAGGCTGGCTGACACGCTGATGGCCCACAATCAGTTTCGCCACCATTTTCAGCCTCTCGTAAGGCTTGCTGCAACAGTATTGTTACGCTTGCATAGAAGTGTATTGATTGTAGGGTAAGCTGAAAGTCAGGCTGTAAGGGCGATAACCAATTGAATTTGGACTTATATATCACTTCTTCTTCTTCAATCTTGTTTTATACAAAGTCAGCAACTAGAACAATGGCGGAATCGTGTTCTTTACTATTGTTGACGCAGTCCTCTCATTAACTTTAGAGACGCAAAGCATAAATTACATGGAACAATGGCGGATCCTCTTTTTATGTCAGCCAGCATTGCTGGCTTCATCAGCTTGGCAGATACGCTATTTCGCCGCCTTTACAAATTTGGCCGGACAGCAGCAGGAGTCAAGGACGATATTCAAACTCTTGCCGCTGATATCAACGGGTTTTCCACCGTCTTGAGAAGCCTCGAGGCTCTTGCAAACGAGCTGAAAGCAGAAGGGCAGTCCTTCGAGCCCACGTAACAGACTCACTACCTCAGCGACTGCTACGTTCTGTTGCATAAGTTTGAGAAGGAAACACCGAAAGCTTTGGATAGCTTCACCAAAAAGCTAGCCTTCAGTCTGCTGCACGATAATCCAACTGGGCGTTTTTAGCTTCCGATATAAGAGACTTGATGCAGCAACTATCACACTGCAAGGACAATAATCTTCAGATTAACCTCAGCCAAATAATCAAGCTACGACAACCTGCCAATGGTGAGTGCCTAATCAGATCTTATACCCCCACAAATAGCTCGAAACACCAGGATCAAAACTATGGTTAAAAAGTATTCCCGGTTGTGGCACAACTGTCTTAGCCGGAGCGATTATTCAGCAAGCCCTCAGTCGAAGCTCATTAAGAACCGATGTTGCTGTTGCTTCCGTTTTCTGCGGCTAAAAGAACACATAGACTTTATCGTCGGTTAACATCCTCGGGGCTATTACAATACAGCTGCCTCTGTAGCGCGATGACTTATTGGAGCTTTTTCAGAATTACCATGGCGAACTTAGTCCTGCACGAGCGCCCGACCAAACGCCAGACCTGGACGGGCTTGCGAGAGTTATCTCCAGTATGTGCGACCTCCTGTCACAAACCATCATATTTGTTCACGGTCTCAGATATTGTTTATTGAGTTATAAGAGATATAAGATTTTAAAAGTACTAAACATACCTCTTTCTTTTAGTAAAAGCCTCAGAAATAAAGGTATCTTCTTTATTTCCCGAATTTAGGGTCCCATTCCCTAATCGGCACAAATATCGAGGTCTAGCATGGGGGACCGGGCTATAGCCCCCCACAGTAATTCCTGGGATTTAGGTAATGCTGCTAAGGATTAAGGGCGATTATTGACCCACTAATTAAAGCAAACCACTGCTGTTTAGTTATAGGATTAACGCCAAAGGGGGTTATCGTGTGGATCCCAATTATTTATTGCATTCCTAGATCTAAGACAATTGTATCAGCTTGATGGAATTTTGCTTAAAATCCCCCTAGAAGAGGCTGGCTGAGACTGAATGCAAGCAACGCCACATGGAAAGGGAGAGTGTCTGAAAGGGCATAAAGCAAGAGCTCACCCCCTGTCTGTCGCGACATTGTATTACATTGACAATGAACTAGCACCTTGATAATGTCAAAAGAAAGGACCTCTGTGCGACTGATGACGACGGCTGTTTTTGTCGTCGGCATCTTCGTTTTTCTTGCGCTTCCATTTCTCCGCGGCATGTCAATTTCACCTACTATTAAACCGATAAAAATCCCACATCATGCACAGGAGCCAAGTGAACGTTTCATCGTCGCATTGTGAGTATCATTTTTGTTTCGCAAGATTAACGGTTTGCTGATGGACAGAAGTGGTGATTCCTATACACGCAGCGGCTTCCAAACGAACTTTACATATACCAGGACCGGCCCCGGAGTGGACGCCATGAAGAGGACAATCCGACCAAACGGCGAACTCGTAGAAGGCCCCAGGGCGGAAAATCCCATAGGTAATCCAGCAATGCCAGGAATTACATCGTCTGGTGGACTAAACTGGGTTATGTACATGGCAACTGAATTCAACACCACGCTTACTCTGGCGTACATCTTTGCTCGATCAGCGGCCGTGGTCGATGCGGAGATAATACCGTCAAGAAGCAGTTCAACTTTTTCGTTTGCACAACAAATCGTTCATTTCAAGGATGCTATCGGCCATCGTCCTCATTACGCGGCGTGGACTGCCAAGAGTATAGTGGCAATAATCTGGTTCGGGTTCAACGACCTGTCTCTTGTGTCTCACAAGAAAGGCCAGGGTCATTTGCTAGAGGCTGCAAACCGGCGTATCTTTGAGCTTTCCCAGATCCTCTACAATACTGGGATTCGTAATTTTGTCTTTATCGAAATCCCACGTAAGTGATCCTTTCTCCATCCAATCCCGTCTAACACCCAGGTAGCCAAGCAATTGTACCCTTCCCACCAGGCAAAGAAGGCCAACGATACGGGTCATAAATATGAGATCGTCTCTTATGCTGTAAATCGATGGAACAGCCTTCTTAGGCAAAACACTATTCTCTTTCAACAGACCCATCCGCACGCACACGTCGCCTATGTGGAGGTATGGGACATATTCTATGAGGCTTTCTTTCATCCCCAATCTCTGGGGTTATTGAACTCGAGTTGTATCGATCCCAACGGCAAAAAATGTGTAAGTCAACATCATTAAGAGCTGTCATGATGTACTGATCGCTTCAAGCTATGGACTAATTCGGCGCATCCGGGAGAGAAGATTCATCGGCTCATTGGTGCTAGAGTAGCTGAAAAGGCCTGGTCCCAATAGGCAAGCCTCTCCTATGCCGCATCATTATGAATCATCACTTTTTGGCATGTCCATAAATTCCCGCCTTATCATACTCCCAGCGTCCCCTTTATGTTGTTGATCAGGAACGAGGATATGCCAGTTTCTACAACAGGATCGAGCAGGCTCATGTAGACCTGACCAGCAATGGTGGGCTGCATGCAATTGATGATCTATCACCCAAACCACGTTTTCTTTAGACGAGCACCAACCAGGTAGCTTGGATAAATCGAAATGATAGGCCATTCCACTTTGATGCCACTAGCAATTGGCATTGCTTGATTCCGACCGGGGCGGATGCAAGAATTGGCTGCGCTTATGAATCAACCCGTAATGGTGTTATTACCCTTCGTGACCTGTTCTCAAGGCTCTTGAGTCTTTCTTACCACCATTCTCACTGGAAGTTCATCAGTCTAACTGGGTTATTGACCAGGCGCGGAAAACGGACGTTGTTGATGTGTGAAATACCACGTCAGCTTGATAAAGGCAACTTAACAAGCTTTCGGACCCAGCCCTCGGCTGACCCTCATCCCCAGCCTCGCAAGACCAAGACCATACCAGCAGTATTGTTTATTCGACTTGATTACTGGTCCACCCTAACCTGTCTCTGTATGTCCATTGTTGAGCTTACGCTACCTCATGAGGCATCTAGAGAACAGGAAATATATTTTATGATCTCTTTTCAATATTATTTCTTTTAGGATGTTTATATTTAAATATGTAAAATTTATTAACATACTTAATTAAGACCTAGCGAAATATTAATAGCTATTAAAACATTATACAAACTATATTAATAGTTATCATTTTACCACTATACTTATAGTAGTATAAACATTCCTGCTTCTGAGCTGTAGTGGTCTAAGATAGCAACGTATATCTACCTTTTCTTTATAAATCTTTCCGCTACCTCCGCCGCCGTTCACCGGAGGACGTGTTCAAGGAGTGGTTAAACCTCCAGTCCAGCAATGGTTGGAGCCCTTTCTGCAAAGCTGCCTTCCAGGATTCAGCTACAATTGTGGAAATTGCCTGTTAGTAGGTGTGGAGATAGATTTTAGAGCTGTGCTCTAGGCTGAGCCCTCATTATTATAAGTGTATGTAGCAGACTCGACGTGGTGAAGATAGTTGTGCGTAAAAGCGTAGCGATTAGTTATAACGGGAGAAAAGGACCAATTGACGCAGTGTCAGTTACTCGGTCAAAGGTTATGAGATCGTGGTTACTGGTTGGCCGTTTCAGCGATCTCTAGAGAGTAGAGACACAAGGGTCCCGACAGTGATGTATCAACTCCCAATGATATAGAGCTTTGAAGCGGCATTGTAAAAGCCAGATACGTACTGATGGGACGTACAACGAGGCATTCTTCAAAGTCAATACCGGAATACGCCGGACGACTGCATAATATGTCAAGCTAGTGTTGACTTGTCACGCCCACCGATGGGCATAGTAACCAGCTTAGATAGAAGCCAAGTATGTTAACAATTGACAATTACTTATGACATAAATAGTTCACCCCCGGTTATTCCATTTGATTGACATAATACTCATAAATATGATACGGGGCATGATTTATCTGCGTCCCTTATAACACTACCAACAGAGGTCTGTTAATGTCGCCCAAGTCAAATTGTTCTTGGAATGTAAACCAAGTAATTCGAAAGTATAAGGTGGTGGTGGAAATCAAGTCCGCGCGAGCATGAGACAACAATTGCGACATCAACAAACAGGGACGGGGTTCATCGTCATGAATTATTAGAGTTTCGGAATGTTTTGCCTGTCGATCTCTTAGATCACGCACACTAATGCGCGTGCTGGTGATCTTGTCGGCTAGGATGACGGCTTGAGTATGTCATAATTGTTGAGACCTAGCTGTATTAGTTAATAGCATTAACTATAACAGCTTAATTCTCAAGTATGTCATAATAAGATAAAGTTTAGAGAAGTGAAACTATCGTCATAATCATCGTAGCAAGAATCAGGTATTATAGACGCTACGTAACTTTATAAATTAACCATATATTCTTGCCTAAATAGCCCCGTCAGTAAACATTCTCACTATAGCCCTGCCTACATCACAAGTAACTTCATCACTATGGCTTACAACGACCATTCTACTACCTCTAATGACTACGGCACTACGCCTGACCGTAGCCAGGAAACCGGTTTACTCACCCGTTGGGTCCCAGAAAAACTGAAACACTCTGGCCTCTATCGCTGGTTTCTCCGCTTTACGCGAGTCCTGCAATTCCTCTCGGCGATTATCTCCCTTGGAATTTTCTCTGCTCGATTCCGAAAGGTCTATCGACTTGTCAACGTTATCAAGACCCGTCGCGGCGTCAATGGCTCTTATGGTGCCGTGGAGGGCATCCTGGCAGCTGCTGTCTTGTATACGCTTATAGCAATGTTGATGTCGCTGCTCCTCAAGCGTGGCGGTCCAAGATGGCTGCGCTGGCTATGGGTCTTGTTGGACCTTGCTTTCGTGGGAGCCTTTATCGCGGTTTCCGTTCTTACCCGCCCTAATGGTGGTGATGCTGGCCCAAGACATTGCTACAATTCCAGGGGCGTACGCGGCTTATTGGGAGACGATGCGAATTCGGTCGATGACAGCTGCAACTTGCCTTGGGGTACATTTATTTTGGCAATCATCAGCACGTAAGTCACGGCATTGGTGACTGTGTTGAGCTTATATTCTAATCCATTATTACAGTCTTCTCCATGCTATTACTGCATCATTCCACGAGGTTCGTGACCGTTACAAAGAGCACCATGTTGAGCAGACTCATAAGGAGAGAGTCAGACCGGTGGAATAAAAGTTACACTCTTGGGGTAAAAGCATATTTGACTTAATCAGGTGGAACAGATTGTGCATTATATATCCATGGAAATATTAGTACGAATAAAGAAAGTCAAAGTAGTTAAAACCTGTTTAGAAACACAATAAAAGCCATGACCTATTCTGCCTCCCTTATAAAATGACCGAAAAAGGTATCTCGATCTCGCTCAAGTCAAGTTGTTGGGAAGTTTCTTCGCCACTCTCGATATTGACAGCATAAAGCATATCCAGAACATGACTGTGTCCGTTAGCCTTGGCCCAATTCGAGGCTGTCAAGCCATAGCGGTCTTTGACAAAGCGATCAGCCCCATGTTCAATGAGCAACGCGATCATCTCTGTTTGGCCTTCTGATGCAGCGCTATGGAGAGGAGTTGCCCCATACTCGCCGGCCTCATTGACAGGCGCCTTATGTTCAAGTAATAACTTGGCCATGGCGATGGATTTGTTATCGACCGCAATATGAAGGGGTGTTCCGGTGTAGTTTGCTTTGTAAATTGTTAGATGCAATCTTACCATAATAAGAAAAAAGGATGTTATAGCTGCTTCCCCATACTTACCATCTGCATCAATCTCAGCACCATGCTGCAACAATATCTCAGCGACCACCACATGGTTATTAGCAACAGCTTTGTGAAGCGGTGTCGCATCATATTGGTCGGCAGCGTCAGCATCTGCCTGATAGTCAAGCAGTAGCTTCACCATGTCGCCATTGCCTCGAGCTGCAGCCAAATGAAGAGCTGTCTCATGAGTCAGGTTAGGCAGATCAACATACACATCGGTCCCAAGAAGAGTCCTGGCTATCTCAAGCTGACCGTACGCGACGGCCTTATGCAGGGCTACCTCGCCAAGAACGTCTCGGAAGTAGGGCCAGGCGTGGAAATTGAGAAGAAGCTCGACGGCGGCTCGTTGCCCTCCTTCTATAGCTGCATGTAGTGCGGTTGTCTCAGTATCATCATCAGTGGGCTCCGTGGGCGCATTGGCCGTTGTGAGTATTCCGATGGCCCTTTCGTAGCCTCTTCTTGAAGCCAAGACCATTGCGTTAAATCGGAAATCTAAGGCATCCTGAATGTCGTCATCCGTAGCGGTAGCAAGGAAAGATGACAACCCAGTGCCCAGCAAAAGATAACGAGCTGGTTCTGACTTCTCGATATCCTTGAGAAACCCGTTGAACTCGCTCTTGACACTTTCGTCTGTTGCCTGTTCGATGTGCTTGGACAATGAAGAAAGAACGTAATTGAACAGCGGGCGGTCTTCCAGCAGCTTGAGTAACGCTTCGTAGTCGGCGTCTTCCCACTCTGCGGTATTATTGTTCACAACTCCTGCCTCGGTGAGGAGTTGTGGTGAAAGTGACCATGCGAGATATCGACTGAGTATTGATGTGACCTCGTTTCTGCCCTGTTCTGCAGATAAATGAAAAGGCGCTGTAACCTGACCCTCGTCCAACAGAAAGTCCCGGACACTTTCATGAATCAGCTGGACGAATGGCCTTCTGATTTCGAGCAGATCTCCACACACCATTCTCATGCGACGCGTAAGGAATCTCACCCTGTCGTCCTGGACACAAGCGCGCGGGGTAAAGTGCTCTGACTCTAAGTAAGATGGTATAATAATAGCATCTCCAATCTCTTCTACTCTCAGTCGTTCCAGGGCAAATGCAGCTAGCTCGAGGAGTTTTCGACCCTGCTGTATCTCACTTGCTCCATTCTTTGCAAGTCTGTCTGTGATTTGACGATAGACATCTGTTAACATGGGCGGCAGCATGGTCTTGAGCTGATCGAGCTGAGATTTGGTGAAGCCCTCATCGGAAATGCTCTTGAGCTTTCTCAGAACCAAGTCTACCCATAGGAAGACACCTTCTGAATGTTCCTTGATATACTCCTTGATGCCGTCAAAGACGGTGGAGTCAACCTCGCTTTCTGTGCTCATCTCATCTTCAACAAGTCTCTCGATCTCCATATCTACAACCTTGTTTATATCTGATCGATTTTGATTCTCCATGATCAGTGAGAACTCGGTGAGTTTATCGATATCCAAGCCGGCTACCTTTTTCTGCAAAGGCCGAGTTGTCATGACACCCTTGAAGAGTCCCAAAGACCTGGCCGAGCACATCGAGGACATGGTTTTCAGAATCACGGGTAGATCTTCGTTGTCCGATTCATCCATTGCATCCAAGATGATGAACACTTTTCCCTCCCGTTTCACGTTGGATAAGGCGTCAAAGATCTCGACTAGGTCGTTCAACGTCCAGTGAACAGTACCGACATCTGATCGTTGTCGGGCACGATACCGCTCGCGGAAGGCCGGGAAGAATTCGGGTTCCTGACTTAGTAACTGGTAAAGAACCGACTGCATCATGATTGTGTGACTCGTCTCTTTTTGTCCACCGCGGTAGGAGTAGAAAAAGTAAGCAACGAGAGAATCTTCAAAATCCTTTGAGTTCTGAATTGTCTTGACAATAATCTTTGCCAGGGTTGACTTGCCGCTTCCAGGTTTGCCTTGAATAAGAAGAAGGCTAGAGGAATCTGAGGACTCCCATTTTTTGTAGCTCGCATCCTCTTCCAGCCAATGGTACGTGTCTGAGTCTGGATCATGGACCGTCGCCGGCCGTGCATCGAAATCTGCCGTGTAAAGCGTCTGGAGGCAATCTTATGAGACATTAGTGTGACTTCATCAACCATAATTCTCGCTTTGTGCATACCTTCCATTTCCTTGTTCTTTTCCATGTAAATAATCTCGTCCGTCTCCTTTTTCTGGCCGAGGGCTCTCACTCTGGCTTGCGGCGGTGTGCTAATGAACACCTTGGCAACGGGTTGTTGGTGGGCTGTCTCGAATTTCCTTAGCCTTTCTTGTAGTGAGAGAAGGCTACCTATGAACGGACCCATCTCGTGTCCCAAAACATCTAGTCCATCAATAAGAACATAAGTTCGATGCACTTGCTGTGCCACTAGAACGTAATAGAGTAGCCGAGTCAAGCTATTCAGCATGGTACTAGCTTGCACCAATGGCTGTGCCGTCTCCAACTCATACATGGCTTCGTGTCCCACAAGTTCCAATAAGAGAGACAAATTGCCTTCGGTAAGTTGAGATATGATTGATCTGAGGATGCGGTGACCGTGTTCTAGTGGTTTGAGTCTCACGTTTCGCTCACCCTCGGAGAACGATGATGAGAAGTAGGTCACTCTGGACCCTCGCTCCTTTAGGACCTTGAAGAGCTCGCAAGAGACAGCCAAATTCTCTTGTCTATTCTGGCTGCCGAGCTGGAGAACTTTTGTTAAATCACCACCATCTCAGTCACTGAAGTCTAGACTGTCGAAGAACCATCCGTATCTTATAGATTCTTCCTCCTCCTGAACCACGGGCGGTGGATGCCAGTGGGTCTTAATATCTGTATCAGACAATCCAATGGCCGATAAGTAATGTACAAACTTATCCTCAGTGATAGTGGTGAGTGAAACTGCAATGCTTTGTGAGTGAAGGATTCTCTAGTATAAAGTTGAGTATTCCCGACTTACTATTACTGCGCCAGGCTTCAAAATTCGTACCTGTAGGGACTCCTGTTTTTCCAGAAAGTGTGGCTAAAGATGCAATGTCCTCTCGTGAAGTAATTTGCTGCTGGTGGAAAGCGTATGATTTGCCAACGTCGGATACTGATGCTTCTGCTCTTCAGGTTAACAGGTCAATCGCCACTGTTGAAGAGAGCACTTACCTCTACTGGGGGAGGCCTCTAAATAATCCAAGATCGCTCCAATTACCGCTTTATATCCATGATCGTCGATGCTGCTAAACTTGCAGATTCCACGGTGATTTGCGTTGATCCCCATGATGGTCTCTCGTTTGACGTCTCCCAAAGTTGCAGAACTGTATGGAACAACCTATAATGCAAATCAGATATTGGTTTCTTAATAGTAGATGTGAGGTACTGACCACATCTTCGATTCCGTACAATGTTGACATGGTCTGTGTCTCGTAGAAAGAATGCACCGAGAAACCGCCCTCATCTAGTAGCTGACGGAACTGCTCAGAGAACGTTTCTAGGAGCTCACTATTCGGGACCAATCCCCGCAAAATCTTCTGGTTAGAGCCTTGTAGAGCGAATTTCGCCAAGTTGGTACCCAGTAATCCCCATGTGGCAGATTTGCTACCGGAGTGGGGAGTTCCGAGGAAGACGATGCCCTTGGTGGATTCGAAGATTGGCAAAAGCTTGGGTTGACGGGAGCTTTTGGACTTGATGAGCGCCTAGATTCAGTTAGTCCCGTTTGTGGCTGTATGAGTGTATCTCTTGACATACCACCTTGACCAAGATTCCCCCAAGACTGTGTGTAACGAAGATCAGTGGGCGGTTTGGCTTCTCAAACGTCAGTCTCGTATCTAATAAACGATGTTCAGTCTCTCACATCTTCCCTTCTCTGTTGTTGAAGCGCCACCATTAAGTCGTTTCCATGTCTGGTAATGTTCTGCTGGTTCTGAGGTCCAAAGAAGTTTGCCACAACCGAGTCATAGCCATAGGTCAGGACTCGGGCCTTTTCCAGTCTACTGTCTCTGGATAATAGTTCAAAGGGCCAAAATATGCCAGTCTGTGGTTCTTGGTCATGTTTCTTTTGTCGAAAGAGGTTGAATTTCTTTTGGGCTTGCGAAGGATCGCGATAGGTCCACGTCTTCTCGGGATGTCCTTGCAGGCCGTGTACGAAGACAATGCTACTCCTGCTTTAGCACTCTATCACTTTCCAGTAATTACTGTCCGTTCCGGTCATTGCAAGTCTTACTCTGACGTCGCATCGGGAGGGGCCACAACCACTGACAGGCCCTCTCTGGCGATGTTTGGTTTGCTGTTCATGGCAGCCTTCACCCCCGCCAGTGCCCTTATCAGCTATAGAGCAATGATTTCACCGCTAAAGTAACGAGCAGATTGGTGAGCACGGTATGAAGGTTACGCTTCGAGTCGGGTGGTGAGGCTGACAATGGTGGTCTGATTATTGTAGGTACGTGAGGGGATGCCCCCTGTATCATGCAGCTTCAGGCGATCTTATTGGAAGACAAACCACGCAAAAATACAAGAATGTCTCACAACCCCGCTTTCAGTTAACCCAAGCAGCTTCGCCAATCTCACTTCGATCTTTTTCGTTACCACAATGGCATCCTACAAGTTCTGGAAGACACAACCCGTGTCACAGTTTAACAGCGCTAATGACGTGACCGACGGTCCTATTCGAGTTATTGAACCAGAGGATGTTCCGCCAGAACCAGGAAGACTACTCCCTGGATACGAGTGGGCGACACTGGATTTGGATAATGAGACTCACCTGGATGAAGTGTTTCATCTCCTCACAGACCATTATGTAGAGGATCACGATAACGAGTTTCGCTTCTCGTATTCAAAGACCTTTTTGAAATAGCAAGATACCCAACTCAACTATTTCCTCTCCAATGTGCTAATGATCAATGCAGCGCCTGGCAGCCGCCTGGATGGATCAAGAACTGGCATGTTGGCATTCGTGCTTCAAATTCCAAAGAGCTGGTCGCCTGTATATGCGGCTATCCTGCGAACATCACCATCAGAAACAAAGAGGTTAAAGTCTCCGTCATAGATTATCTCTGCATCCACACATCTCTTAGGCGACGGCGCCTTACCCCAGTTCTGATCCAAGAGGTGACAAGGCGGTGTTATCAAGACGGTGTTTTTCAAGCCGTCTACACCTCAGCTACTGTTCTCCCAAAGCCTGTCGCCACATCTCGCTACTATCATCGGAATATAAACTTGTTGAAATTAGTCGATGTTGGCTTTGCCGGTGTACCTGTCGACTCGACCAAAGACGCGGAGGTTGAGAAGTTGGCCCTACCGGCAGAACCTGGTCTGCCGGGAATCCGTCCATTAGGACTTAAAGACATACCACACGTACACAGGCTTCTTTGTCGATACTTGGGGCGCTTCGATCTCGCTCTTTCTCCAACTCAAGAAGAAGTGCAGCATTGGCTGCTGGGAACAGCACAATCTTCCGCTGATGAGATTCTTTACACCTATGTTGTCGAAGATCCCGAAACGCATGCCATTACAGACTTTGTGTCATTCTTCTTCATAGAGGCGTTGGTGTTGAAGAATCCAAAATACAAATCCATCAAAGTGGCCTATCTCAATTACTATGCGTCAGAAGCAGGCTTGAGCCGCAAATCAGCAGATCTGCAGGAGAGGCTCGCCCTCCTTATCAACGATGCGCTGATCTTTGCAAAAGCTGTAAGTTTAATCCATTCTGAGAGTACTGGGAAACTCACTAACGACTGCGGTGCGGTTCAGGAAGGGGCCGACGTGTTTAATGCCCTGACTACTTATCACAACCATCTCTTCTTCGACGAGCTCAAATTTCAACGAGGCGATGGTGTTTTGCAGTTTTATCTCTTTAACTACCAGACGCTGCCTATTCCAGGAGGTGCAGATTATATGCGACCAGCAAGGAATAAGAGTAAAGGTGGTGTCGGATTTATTGTTACTTGACGCGAATACAAGAACATAGCCGCGGTCAGTAATCAGCGTCAACACTGGGGCACACCGGAAGTAGGATCCGAGGGTCTCGGATATTGCCAAATATAGTTAGATAACTCGGTTTTAAAGCCGAGCATGTCGGGTGCTTGCCCGATGCTCGCCGTCTCACAATAATTAGTATAAAAAGACAATATCTCGAGCTGCTAATGTCGAAATTTACCACTTAGTTACTTTTTGATATGGCCAGAATGCCAGGATTAATTTACAAAGGCGCTGCCCCGTGCTTGACAGAGCCAGAGCATGTGGTATAGATGCCGACTCTCGCATCGCAAGATCAAAGATTGGCGTGTGGGGTGGGAAATACATCGCATTGAGGTAGGTATCCGGCAATACATGGAAGGTACGAAAAACAACAAGTCTCCAAAGTAAACTATAAATATAAGTTCTAAGGTGCTGTAAGCTAAAATAGCTAAAATAAATAGCCTCCTGCACTATGATCTACAGATAAACAACTCTGCATAGCGATATCTTATAATCGCGAAACCTCTATAGGGTAGTCTAGGATGGCAAGACGTTAGTGGAGACAAGGGGACAGGGTATAGTAAAGGGAAATAATGACAATAGTGACTGCGAAGGTCCTTTGCGGTGCTTACCATTGTCGAAACGGGAGCCGATCTTCATCAAGGCTTCCTCCTGTCCTCGCTTCTTATCACCTGGCGATGAGACGGGATGGTGACAGGAGAGTGAAGTATCGACGGTGCTAGCTTCGCCTTTAGAGGTCACACCTGATGAACCATGAGTTGCAACGGTGCTTGGAAAGTCGGAGATCACCCTGTATATGATATAATATATATCAGCTACCATAGCGGCGAATGTTGAGGGGACAAGAAGATGGGTCGGGAAGGACGGACGTTTTGGACGGCATGCTGATGGACTCAGTACAGCTGGGCTCTGTAAAAGGTTGTCCAAGCTAACTCAGGTATGAAGGCGGTAAGAAAGAGACTTGTGAAAAGAAGGGGATAAGCGCTCGTGTGTTCAATCACCCTTATAGTGAGGGCTATCTTTGTCTTATAAAACAAGGACTCAAGAAATGAAAGAAAAATCCAAAGAAGAAGACGGAGTTCTTATACAGACCTCACCACTAGGGTCTCCCAGTATAACGACGAAAGCATGGCTTGTCCACGACGCCCGGGCGGTCAGGGTAAAAAATAGATCAACCAGCACAATCAAGGCGGGAGGTTCGCATCGTACCGCCTCACCATACTAGAACAACTTCACAATGCATATCAAATCCAATCTGTTCACAGTATTTACCATACCTTTTCTCCGGATAGCAGCTTGTCTTGAGGCTAACATGACCTCGTTGCGCAAAATGGGTCGCCAACCGGTCACAAAGGCTTGTCATTGGCCAGTTTCCGCTTAAACAAGGACCAAGGGTCTGCGTAAACATGCGGCTCCGTGACAGCGGGATCGATGAAAATGATTAGCGGTGTTTAACTTACCGTCACAATCTTTGTCATGGCTCAGATGGCCGGCGATGATTGGCTAATGACGTTTTGTTCAGGGCTTCAGAGTAAGCGATGACCTGACAACTTGTTATGGGTACGGCAGATGACATTTGGCGATAAGTGTCATTCGCTGGCGACGTTTTGGCTGCTTTCTGATAGGTCCGTGACGCTTTGTCTACTCCACCCTAAGTACCGCTTTCTCACTCCTCCACCAGATGTAGAATGTGCCGTCAACCACACCAAGTTTCAGCGCATAGGCTGTGGCGGGAGCCAGGAGCAGAGATTGGTTGCTGACGTTTTGTTCGACCCACATGTGAGACAGGCTCACTTGGAATGTCTTGTTACACAAATATGTCAATATCTGCCTCGTGTTGGTTCGCCAAGTGGCGCGCCAACAGTCTTTGCGACAGCCTGATTTCAACAAGTACTTAACATCTGGCTGGCCCTCGCCTCAATCTCCCAGTCCGTATCTCCACAGCTCTCGTTCTCTATCCCTTCCCGGCATTGTTAAGCCTTGACCTTTATCATCTGCCCTAGCACCGACTCAGCTGTGTCTGAGGCTGGTGATTCCCTCATAACCTACGCCTCATCTGCATTTGCGCCACAGCTGCTGATCACATTGAGGACCATGAACCCATTACCTGTGGACCCACTCCCAAACTCAGATGAGGAGAAATTCCTCAACCACAAGCACAAGGACCGATGGGATCGGCTCAAGCCAGTCATAGTTGACCTGTATACAGGCAACTATGGCAGAAACGGTTCACAGGCCACTATCGATCAGATTGCTAACTTCATGAGGACGCATTACTCATTTCATGCTGCGTAAGCCTACCAATTCATCCGAAATCAGGGAACTCAGTAAACAATACTGAATTGCTAACCCTGTGGTTATTTCAGAGCTTCTGAATATCCCCACCACTTCCGAGCTTGGGGTGTCAATGACCGCCGACTGACCAAGGAACAAGTCGAGGAAATTGCCATCGCCCTTGGAAGACGTTCAACAGAGCGCATGAGTACTTCCAGAGTTTCAATTGAACATGGAAAGAGGAAACAACCTCTCGATGAACGAAGAGTCAAGCGTCATCTAAAGAACAGCAATTCTTCAGTTCAGCCTGAAAAGATGCAACTAGGGTGGTTCGTTTATTATTTTACTTCTCGGCGGATACCCTCCTTCTAATACTACTCCAGGTTGTCGTCCTGGAACCTACCATATGCAGCATTGGTGTCTGCTCTGCCAAAGAGTCACGAAGCGCCCTCGCCTTATGGGCCTCAGCATGCAACGCCGGGGTATTTGAAGATTGACAGTCCTGAGGCTACCACATCACCCGGTCAAGAAGCGGGCGGCCCTTCACCAAACACGCAGTTGTTCCTCCGAAAGGCCAGGGAACTTCGAACCAGCCTGTTTCTCCAAGGACGCCTCAAAGATCTCATCATTAGTATGAGCCAAGATGACAGAAGGTAAGCTTAACCATCCTTATCTCTTCTATCGATGTCAAGGGCACAACATAATAACAAACCTCCTACAGGATTTGTGTCGATTACTTTCACCAGTTCTACATCCACGGGCTCCACGTTGCAAAGAATTGGGGTTCTCCACCTTCAATGATGCCCATCAACTCACCGCCTGCTGTAACACCACAGAGGTGGCATGTGAATAGTCCCTGGACCCCGTCTTCTTATCTGAATTTTCCGTCCAGTCCCGCGATATCAGGCGTGAGCCCTGTGTTGAACTCCTCATCAACTCCAACGCAGCTGTGTCGCTGGTCTATCCACTTGAATATGATAGAATACGAAGCAATCCCGGATGAGGAGAGTTATACCGAGCATCCCCCAGCCTCGTTTCAAAATTCACTTCACGACGCTATTGCCTCTGGTAACTTTACCGATGTTCAGAGTGACAGTCTTCCCCTACAGCATGAAACCATTATCCAGTCTTTGCAAGACAATCCTGTAGCATTGCAACTGGATTCATGGAAGCTGGCCATCATTGCTGGAAATTGTCAGCTACTGGAAGATCTAGGCAGGGAAGCTATGGGCGATCTCCCCCACGAACTGGATTCCATCCACCCATTCCACCTCGCAGCAGCGTTCATCAATGGGGGAGGGCCATGCTGCGCAGTCTTCACCACGTTGACCGAGGAACTCGGTCAAACATATTTGTTTCGTCATTATGTCGACGACCTCGGACATACCGTGTTGGACGCACTTATGGTTTCCATTTTAAGGTCCCATACAAGTATACATCCCGACACCGTGAGCTATGGCTTTGCCTCTCTGTCACGCTTTCCTGGTGAAGAGAAAGACATATGTGGCAGGTGGGATGTCGACAGCCCGGAGGTACAAGAGCTCTTTCAGCAAGGCTATGCGCGCATCCCAAACAGATGGAAACACCCGTTCTGTCACTCAGCCGTTCAGGCGGTATGTCATTCCATAATGTTGATCTTTGGATCTGCATCTTCTCCTCAGATCAACACCTTGAGTGGTCTGTTTCTTCGCCGCTGTTCGGAATGTGGCAGAGAACTCAGACTTGGTCCATTTCACACCCTTGTGGTGACTGCGTTTTTTCTTGGGCAATCAGGTATGGCAGGTGAAACCTTGTTTGGTCCCCTGGCCATCCTTATTTGTCTTGTCAGTTTGGACGCTGATGTGACTCTCAAAGTGAACATCTCGGTGGAAGAGATATTGAAGACCTTTCAAACGGGCCAGTGCCAACACAGAGAAATGTCACCAGCTGAACTGATGCAAGCTGTGCCAAACAGTGTCATTCAAGCTTGGAGCAACGATTGCCGAGTAGGGTGGGCATGTATACTTCAGGTATTGCTAGCAGCTGAGAACCTAGATGACGATGAATCAGACGCTGAGGAGAATGACGGATACGAGAGCGATGACTCAAATATTCTCAGCTATGGTCGAGAAACCCGAGCGCATTTGTCGGCTTGTGAGCTAGATGATAGCACTCACATATGGTGGAACTTTCGGTGCATTGGAAGAGTAATAGGGCTTGTCTGGGCTACGGTACAGGCTGAGCTTCTTACGTATCGTCGGATAGGAGAGAGAGATCCCTGGATTTCTGACAACTTTTCGATGAGAGCTTTGCAAGCTTGGCTTGAAGAGGAAACAGAAACTTTCGAGACGCCGCTTGTTCGTGACCAAATGATCAAACGCCACTCGAAATGTGGCTGGTTCTTGGATGATAACTCCCTTGGAAAGAACACTGTCGCGTGTCATTGGGCACTAGCAGAGAATGCTTGCAGCGAACAGTTCACGATCATGGATGACTACAAGCGGGCTTCATTTAGTTATTTACCAGAGATACACGGGATATGGTAATGATATCTAGTTCTGACATCGCAAACAAGACATGTTGTAGTTAAGTGCTTGGGGAAGCCTATTCTGGTTTAGGCATTCGGTTCCATCTTCGAAACAAGTGAAAGGCAGACCAGCTTACTTTCTCTCTATCTGACCCTAGTTCGAATGCATTGCAGATCTATGGCAAGCTGGCCGGTTCTGAGTATGCCTCTGAATAACACATAGAGCGAATCAGACCCACGTAGGAGGTGCTTTCTAAGACAACCGTGTGATTCTATATAAGGGCGTCCAATTAGCAACTTGCCCTGACCACTAAGAAGATCCCGTCCATGGACTAGTTGGCCTGGAGTTGAGCTTCCTCCCAGAGGAGGCATTAGTTACTTACACTCAGGAGAATGCGAACTAATCACCAGGGTGAGATGCGGTTTCGCGGGATGAACAGACCTGTCGGACAGGATGTCTCCTACTCTATGCTGACTTTTTTCGGTTATTGTCGTGGAATTGAATTACCACGCAGGCGTGTTGGAATATAATAAGGTGTCTATGCTCCTTCAGATAAATAGTACGGGGTGGATATTATTAAAACTAAATACACATTCCTAAGTTCATTCATACCAACAGCCCATCTGCCGTCTGTTGATTTCAGGTGGACTCATAATATACTTTCGTCTCATTCTTAACTTGGATGCCATATGCTCTTGAGTTGTCAGCGTTGCTGTTGGGTATCTCACCAACGGAACTAGTAATGACAGTATTGTTGTACCCGCTGCGATCCGGATAGGAATTGAAGTCAATGTCACCTGACGACCCGTCCTCAAGCTCAGCTAGCTCTCGTTGGGAACTGTTATCGTCGACCTCTTTAGTTCGAGTAATGTTGCCAAGTTTGATGCCCCTGCTGCTAGTCAAGCCGCTGATAGGGTTAGGACCAGTCGAGTTGGATTTCGAGCTAAGCACCGAGCCAGATATGAGCTTTCGCAGGATGGGCCTTATTATGGGGAGACAAGCTTATTCGAGAGAAGTTAATATAGACCCAATGATAGTGTTGATGTGAGATGGGTATGACTCACAAGAGATGATAGCTAAATAAGCTTCTGTCCCTGCCCAAATGATGACGCCTTTGATGTCCTTGGCCATCTCTGTCGTCTTGGGATCTAGTGTGATAGCTTCGACGAGTACTATGATCGACGCGGCACAAACACTATAGGAGAGAAACAGTCAGTCATCTGCTAACACAGAATAAGGGGTACAGGAACGGAAAGCGAGATAGACCAAGACATACAAGATACCAAACATAAACATGGCGACAACAGCAATCTTTTGACCCATACGAAGCTTGAGACTCTTGACCTGAAATACAGGCAGTGATAGGACGGCAACTTCAAGTATCAAATGAGCCAGAGTCGTGCC
Organism: Fusarium stilboides; assembly: GCA_014822085.1. Classification (NCBI taxonomy): domain Eukaryota; kingdom Fungi; phylum Ascomycota; class Sordariomycetes; order Hypocreales; family Nectriaceae; genus Fusarium; species Fusarium stilboides. The sequence continues at coordinate 132,782 of JAASAY010000106.1, forward strand.
AAACATAAACTTAGCAGGGTCGACTTTGCACACAGCGTTCTTGATGTTAAGATTCCAGTAGGCCTCGACCGGTATACAGTGGAAGATGGTCATGAAGGTTCGGACTGTAAGCCAGATCACGGTACATCCTTGGAGGATGTAGATTCCCATTCGGATGTTGGAGACACTGAACAAACGCCAATAGAAGCCGAGGATAGCTAGCTTGGAGAATCCAAGCGACATCGCGTATAAGAACTCGGCCATGAAGAGCCCGAACCGAGCATACTCTTCGACCTTCTCGGGTGGTTGAGGAACATCCGCCTTTACGTGGCCTAGACCCATTTTAGTAGCCCCTACAGAGACATAGTTAGTATGCCGACCTCTTACCGCCATCAGGGAGACTACTGAGTCCTGAGGTGAGCATAAACTTACAGTATATTGCAAAACCGAAGTAGAGAGCAGCCGCGGTCTTACCAAACAAGCCGATTAGCGAGCTAGATAAGGTAGAGGGAGGGACGAAAGTAAAAAGAGGACTAATCGTCAACTATAGCACTATGCAACTCACCCAAGAAATCATAGCAAAATAATCATCCCACCAAAGTGCCACATTTGTGATTTTTCGAGATACTAGACGACAGACCAGGAGGATTGTGGCGATGGAGAACGTGATGAACATAGCGCTCATCACGCCAGCGTCCGGCGTGTAACTCATGGCGGCGGTCTTTATCGGCTATCGAGTTCGGGTGTAGAGTGGGAGGAGAATAGGATTAATGGATAGGGAGCCGTTGCGATACTCAAGTCGGCATACAGAGCTTGGAGGGGTGGAGGTATTGGCAGAAGAGTGTGGAGAAATATGATCTTATCAGTAACACTTGGTCTCATCCATTACCTACAAGCGGCTAAAAGAATAAGAGGTAAGATGTTGAGAAAAATACTTCACGGTATGATATGTTTCTTTTGTAAACAGACTAGGTGCGATCTTTAATCGGGAAAACAGAGCACACGGGATCTTCAATGCTATGAGCATGAGGAGAAGGGGGCAAAAGAAACACTACTCATGTGAAAATGGTTTGAGCTAACACTGCACTATATTCAGGGCATTGACAATAAGATGAACTAAAGTTCTACAACGTAGTATTTAGGATGAAGATCGACACTGAGTTACGGCCAGTGACAGCCAGATTGACTAACAACAGATGACATGGCATTTAGAATGCAGATCACGCATTCGGATTCTCAAGAACCCTGTATAATCTACACTATCCCAGCTAGTTTGGTGCTGGGCCCCTAGATTCTTGTTAGTTCGAGAACAGGCTAAACAGGCTCCGGAAGTCGTGACATTACATGCGTCATGGCGTTGGGGTAGAGGACAGACCACCAGAGACGTAAGCTGCAAAGGACTGCCTCTGGATGAATAGTGTCTCGCTGCTGATTAACCTGCGCTTAGAAAGGGAGACAAGGTCACAATAGATTGGAAAATATTCGTATTACGATGCCTTATTATACGCAGGCTTTATTATGCTATATGTTAGCGCTTACGCTGACCCTGGGGTAGTCTTGTTTGGACACAGAAGCATGCAGTTGAATAGCTCTCTAAGAACGAAAAGAGTAATCATGACCGAACGCACGCTCGCTGTTTGGAGACTCATGTCAAGCTAAATGGAGTAGACGAGTAATGCTAGCGTTGTTCGGCAGTTGGCCCTGACGGCATATTAAAGTTTAATCGATCTGGGGGCTTACTAGGTTGCGTATGATTGGACGGACCCTGAGTTAGTTTGAGAGCTGAGCCTACTAGCGGAACTCTAGTTATCGGGGTGCAGCCTGACAGGCCTCGGAGCCCAAGACAGCACGAGACTGGCTTGGACTGGGATTGGTGCGGGGACCACTGACTCTAGGGCGGATCTGTCTCGTGTTCTCTTTAACCCCCTGACAAGCTAATAAACTCGAGTCATGACATCTGTAACACTGCGCGAAAGTTCCAAGGAAAATCTGCCGACGCCAAGGCACGCCGTACGACTCGGGACGTCCACATGATTTACCAACAGCCATTAGACGCGGGTTGAGAAACGCGAAGCCCCCCAGACGCTACTGTGACCGAACAAGCATCAATTTGCGAAGATCCGGGGAACTCTGACGCACACGCATTAGGTGCTCGAATCATGTGGGTAACGATGGTTGGGTCAAGTCCGACTCAGACAGGGGCTTACCAGAGGCGGTAATGTTGCTCCGCAGGGGCCACGCGGAAGTCCAAGCGATCAATCTGTCCACCACAGGGTAGTTTGACAGAGCTCTGGTCCTGCGGCTGAGTTGGCTGGATTCTTGGCTTCCTGATGATCCTCGTCTCCATCCAAGATCCAATCAGCATCTTATCATTGTCGATGCTCAAAGTGGGTTTCCAACCAACGAAGCTGCACGCCAGACAATGATTACCCATGATACACGCGATACCATGCTCAAAGTCAACCAAGACGGAGCGAAAAAGGAAAAACAATGGGAGAGACCACCACAGCCAATGGAGACTCTGAAACTACTTGCGAAGGAAAAAATAAAATGAAAATATGAAAATGTAAACCTCCACGTGTGGAACTTAGTCGAGCGGACCTGCGATTTGCTGGAACTCTCGAACAGTGTACCGAGCTGCGACAGTACTTTCTACTAGTAGGGCAAAGGTTGATCCCTTGTATCCTTTCGTCTGTTTTCCTAGATCAAGATGCGAAAGGATTTCTGGTTAGTCTAAGCACGCTGGCGAAAGAGAAGAGATTTATGTCCAATATTTAAGCAAACAAATCAGTCACCTACACTATCAAGCGGACAACAGGGTTCAAGACGTAGGTCATGATAGAGGACAAGACTAGGCTTATTATCCCAAAGAACATTTGGCACAAGCTTGTGAAACTGTAGGAAGTATATGCCTTTATTAATACATGTCCTGGTCCAGGCGCTGAAAGGATAAAAACAACTATTAATTTTCTCCTCCTTGGGGTGAGGTTTTGCATTGCTAGGCCAAAAGGCCGTGCAAAATGGAGACTGTGTGTGGCATCATTCCAAGGAATGACATGAGTCTTAAGTCGGGGCGTTCAGGAAGGAGTGAACTTGGAACCAAACCTTTCATAAGATCGAGTTCGGAAACGTTTTCATAGCATGGAATAATTTCTACGTGAAATCTAATGTGCTTTCGACCAAAGTCAATAGGTATCCCTTATATATCACGCCTCAATGTATTCCCGTGTCTTAATTGTATCTTAGTTCTCCCTGTGTACCAGCGCATAAACACCCGGATCAGTCGAGTTACCAGCCTATAAGCCAACACTAGAATCATGTTGAAAGCGTATGCACCCCCAACCACAAACAGCGTACCCAGAACAAACCAAATCAGTGGTTTATCAGAAAGCCATTTCAGAACATGAGCATCCCAACCGTGCCAGGATGCAGTCTGTAAGTCAGATATATAGGGTTTCAGGCCAGCAAGTGATATAACTTGTACCGTTGGTGAATGTAAAATCGGCTGTTCATACAGATAATCGGCAACAGCGAGAGAGATAAAGAGTGGTCCTGTGGAGGACATGATGGCAGCATATGGCTACAACTTTGCCCACCACCAAGTGAGGCTAAAAGATACAGGAAGGAGACGTATTACTCTTCCAAAAGCAGGATGTCTGGCAGGTGATATCATAATATCATTGGTGACCCCAGTAGGTAGTGTTCCTTCGAAAAGACAATTATACGTTATATTATCGGATTCGATTTGGTCGATTGGGAATCTTTCGTGGCATACGGTATCCATATCAAGATAGATCCCGCCGTAGTGGTAGAGAACGAAATAGCGGATAGCATCGGCCCGTTGAATAGGGAAGGGATAACTGTCCCAGGTTTTCAAGAACCAGGGATACTCGGCCTCGAGAAAAGCTCTAGCTTTATCATCCGTCCAAAGCTAAAAGTCAACGTCAACATTATAAATCATGTTGAGACTAGGACTAGAACATACCTTGTACTCAAAGCTAGAGTAGGCCTTGAGACAGCTCTCCTGCGGGCCAACCCAAATATCCGGGATGGTTTCATTCTTCGTGGTTTGGTGAAGGATTCGGGGTATTTGAGGTTCTTCTGGAGTGAATGACTGAGGAAGATGCCCACTAGACACTTCAACTCGAGCTGTGAATAAGTCTTCGTTGTGTTGAAGCAAGGAGATGAGTGGCGAAAGTGAATGGAGAATAACACCAAAGAGAACTAAATCAGCAACAAGAAGGTATAATGACTTATGTGTGATACAATTGCGCTTGTAAGGCTTCTCTGTTGTTGAATCATGTGTAAATGTGGCGTAGGAGTCGAATGATTGCCGCTCTACGTCCTCAATTGGTGCGTAGGTGTTGAGGCGATGGTCAATCTGAGCGTTTGGCCACATCGTTGTAGAATTGTTGTTAAGGTAAGTTAGGCGTTGCCGCGTGTTGGAAGTCGTCAAGGCTTGCAAGGGAGATTTATACTAGTACTCTTCATGTTTAGAATGTGCCCCTAAATGCTGGATCTCTTCTATGTTCCTGTAATTGAGCTGCCTGGATCGAACAGGGGGACGTCCTGTCAAGACCCATCAACACACCCACAGGGGTACTAAATCAATCTTGATTGGCAGTTGCGTATGGCCAAGCCACACGGCACTTCCACAGGACTACTCGTTTAGAGAGCGAAAAAAAGAATGACAAGAGGGAAAGCTCGAAATTAAAGAACTCGAATAATCCGAAGCCTGTCAAAACTTCAATTGCTGTTGATCGCCTTGTTATCTTCATCATTGCTCAACCTTACCACTGTGGCGTAGTTTGATCCTACCGATGATCCCAAAGTAATAACCTCACGATACCGTCTCTCGACGCTTAGAATACTACCACTTCTAATCAGGGTGTTATAAACAGCCTTTACGGGTAAGACTCCCATCGCCGAGTGTTATAACGCGAAGACTAAGCGATCATTTCTAATGAGACGGCTCAACACGACCTGTAAGGTAGAAAGAGGTAGAGCCCAGAAGTAGATCACCGCCTGCAAACCCAATAAGTTCATCTCGTATTTTACCAGTCTTAGTCTCTTGAATTACTGTTGATGGCGTGTACACCGGCCGCTTTAGGTAGTCGCCGTGAAGCCGCGCGTAGCTCACATGCAAGCTAGGCCCACGACGAAGCATAATTGCCAGCAGCGTCGGGTGATGCCCTTCTTGGACATTTGTTAATCTGTCTCCGAAAAAGAAGGCCACGATGACATTGGGAATGTGCTTGGGCCATCGAACCTTTGGCGTTATTGAGACCATTGTTCCACTTTTCCTCATGTTGACAGAACCATGTCCGCGCGTCAAAACCCCGGAGGATCATTCGCCACGTCGTGTTCTGATTATCAGCGCGTTCTCCTCGGGTGAAGGCATAAGCGATATTGGACCCGCGTCTAAGTGTTGCCAGCAGTCCGGCACCCAACGGTAAGGCAGACTATGAGAATCATGAGGCATCTTCGCCCAATTGTTTCACGTCAATTATCCGAGTGTTTTGTCTGCCATTGTGATCTTCCTACGTAGGATCTTAGGCGAGACTTCGCATGGAGAAGATTGCGTCAGTGGATTCTCCAAGCGTTTCTAGTTTCCCAAAGAAGAAACTGCCGAAATACGCCACCTTATTTACAGTACTCGGTAGCCTAATTAACTTGAAGCAATACATAAGTTATGGAAGCAACAACTGATCTATAGGGGGACTCGTATTAAGTCGAGACTGTGATACTCGACCTCATTCGTATCTGTGAATTAACCAAGGCGGTAGTTCAGCCGCTAATTGGAGATTACTGATACTTACGGCCAATGTCGGAACCCAGGCGCATGAATATTTTGCTGAAAAGGCATTCCAATGGAAGAATACGAATATCCACATCATAACTTCCTCTTCTCACACAACACATCAATCTCCCTTGTTCGGTTGTTAGTCCCCATTTCTAACATGTATATCACAGGTATCGGAGAGAGGTGAACTTTCGATAAGTGCATTCAAGTTGACAGGTGCCGGATTATGATCATGTTGAAATACATCTCTTATCTGCTCTAGACCCGAGGGAATTTACACCTATTTTAAGACCCCATTTGAAACCCTTCCAAAGTTTGAGATGCTAGCTGACCCACTGAGTGCTATCTTAAGGTTAGGCCCATTTATGTCCGTAGTTGGCAAAAGCGTGTCTTTAATACCCAAGCTCTGCTATTCCTGGATATGTCTCAATATTGTCACAAAATGTCTAATTTCATAATGGAGACCTACGGAAACTCTAGTTTCTGGACTTCCTACCATAATTTCCACCCTTCAGCTTCAAATACACGCCTCATCCAAGAGGTTGAATACCTAACTAGAATCCGCACCATTTCTTCGTGTGCGATTGGACCTAGCAAGTCCCCATATGGCGTGGTATCCTTGCCAGCCGCCTGGAGCAGCGTCGGCCCATCTGAGAAAGTGAAATGTGTTGCATTCGCAATGTTAGCCCACAATTTTGGCCCTTCTAGTGGAGGCCACATGGCCGTCCAGGTGTCAAAAAAAAAGTCATGGCTCATAAGTAGCACGGACTGTATCATGCCATCTGAGGAGGACAGTTTCAGCATGCTGCCGTCTTAGTTGATCACGCCTCCAATACGAGGGTCCTGTAGGGCAGCAAGAACAGCCAAGATACCGCCTAAAAATTGTCCAAGCATACCGATGTCGTCAGTCGGTAACATATTGAATTAATCGTATATTTTGCAACAGCCCTAGTTATATTTAACTCAAATTTCAAACTACTTAGGGCCTAAAGATCCTACTTTAAGTCGTCTCCAGCACTCCTGCTTTAGGGCCTGGTGCTCATCTGTTGTTCTCATAACTGCGCTCTTGTTCTCAACTGCTCTGCGAAGCAAGTACGCTAAACATTCACCGAGGGATCCCCACGTTGAGCATTTAAGTACTATCGGGTCGGGCAATCCCTTAGTCTTCTGTTGTAGCAAAGAGAAACTGACAGCATCAGACATGCCGTGTAACTGGGCAAAGGCGACAGGAGTTGTCGGCAGGCCTTTCTTGATTCGCTCGTGATGGAGGGCCAGTGCCTCAGTCAGACTGTTCCTGTTGTGGCTGCAAAGCAACAGCTTAACTGAGGGGAATGGGACCGAGTTTAGTCCAGAGCTGCCTGCCATACCAAGCTCGCGCTTCAGGGCGCCCTGGGCAATGCCATCATATGAAACGTCCGTGTCCTCTTTGGTATCGTGGATCAATGATCTTTCCTCAGACAGAATGTATGCTCCTCTCACCACTTTGAGACCAAGCGTGAACCCTTCCTTGCTGGCCTCGACCAGATGATCAACGACGTTGGCAGTCGTTTTCTTCAGGTATGCTTGGTAGGTGTTGTAAACCACGGCAGTACCGTCCTTATTGAACTTCCGCATGAGCTCAAGCGTGACTTCATCGATGGCGACTTGGTAATCTTGCGATTCCGCATCGACAATCATGCTTATGCCACGACTCTTACACTCTAAGCAAAGGTCGTCCAGCACTTGGAGCACCTGTCCTGGCAGAGGCTCAACTGCAGCTAAGGCAGCGGTAACGGCCCTCCCTGCACCAGTGAGTCTGGAAGTAGTGACGCTGTTAGAAAATGCCGTTGATTGAAGAATTGAAATACTCACTTGAAAGCAATATAGTCACCCGAATCCACAGAGTTGATTGTTTCCATTATGCCAACCTTCCAAGCAGCGATCTCTGAATCCGGCTTTACCTCCTGCTTTGCGACTTCCGCTTCTGGGGCAGAGTTCTCGCCCGGAATGTGCGTTGTTTCAGCATTGTCGTCATATATTGACTCTTTGGCATATGTCAGGATAATTCCTTTGAATCCAAGATCTTTGAGACCCTGTGCACAAATCCTGGTCTCCCTGGGGTTTTCCCCAGCACAAAATTGATCATAGAATGTTACTTTTAAAATCTTGTGCAGAACAGGGTTTTTGTCGACGTCGAATAAACGCCCTCCGAATGGCTTGCATAAGAAGGATAGTATATGAAGTGCGGGGGTGAGAAGGAACGACTTTGACGAGATTGTAGAGATTGATAGAGATCTAACAAGATTTCGGGTCGATAAAATCGACAATGGATGTGTTTGCTTCAGCCTCTGTGTTTTCGTATCGTCTAAATCTTTCAGTTCAGACTTGACTGCTCCTTGTTGCAAAGTGTTCGTGTCGGTCGAGTTGAAACGAATCCATAGAGGCGCCCGTGACCCCCTTGCCAGGATGGAGGTGCGTAGGTAAAGCTGGCCAGCTACTGGAGGAGCTGGAATTCTTAAAAATGCGCCCATTTTATTTATATGGGAACAAGGACAAGACGAGTATGAGATAAGAGCGGAAAGAGAAAAGTCAGGAGGAATACTGCGGCTGTATGTCAGGTCAACTTATGTTTACTTGCTCTTGTATGTTGCGGGGTACTTTCGGCTCGCAGATTTCCGCATCTGCGCAATCGGAAAACCCCACATATGAAATGAAATTTCGGTCTAGCAAAGCGCATCGGAAGGTGACACCGATGTCCAGTATTCGATAGTTCGAACATCTAGTGACCAAAGTCTGTGTCTGGAGCAAATGCAATGGGTCTCGTTGAACCTTCGGTTGGCTGTACCGATGTAGCCAAGTTAGTTTGGAAATCTAAAATGGATTTCTTACCAGCTGAGCCAGGGTCTCCGTTTAAAGCCCACTCCGTCCCGATCTCTACTTGCTTAACACATACTACATATAAACAGCCTAGCTCTTATCTTCCTCACTATTAGCACACCTACGGGTTTTAGAGCACGTTGAGAATAATCACCAGTTTCGTACTCACAACCGATAGATTAAGGCTTCTTGTTCCCTAGGGCTCCTCGGGAAACAGACGAGGGTAAATCACTGATTTAACAAAGCAAAAGCCAGAAAATGTCGGCCTTACATTAGCAGCCAAGTTCAACAGTGGGCGGTCGCATTTAGGTGTGCCTTGCCGGCGATATCGCCTTAGAAGCAATATTAGCCACCTTGGTATTACTTATTATAGCTATTATTAACAGGTTTTTAATATATAGTAATTTTAAATATGCAACAGGTCTCTAATATAATAATATTCTAGCTCTTTTCTACCTTAAAAAGTTGCTAATTAGCTAACCTCTTAGTTTTATTTAACTTCTCTATATAATAATATATTTTATAGTAAATTTATCTAAAATCCTATCTTATAGGTTCTCTAGAAAATCAACTAGAGCTATTAGTTTTACTTTCACGTCACTAGTAAACATACCTCTGGGCATTTAGAAAGATATTAACTACGCGAGGATGTTTAGCGCACCACCTTCTCTAACACAAAAGAAGTTTCCCAAGCTTCATCTTAAAACGCCAAGGTCCGTCACGACGACATTTCTTCTCCGCGATGGACTCACTACTTAGGGTGCTTTCGGCC
>JAASAY010000107.1:0-31424 GCA_014822085.1 Fusarium stilboides
TTATATTCTTTACTATTATTAACGCAGTCCTCTTATTAACTTTAGAGACGCAAAGCATAAATTACATAGTATAAACTCAGTACCGGGTTTAAGTAAGATACGACTGAGGCAAGGCGACAGCGTTGCCTCCTTGACTCCATGGTACCCAGTGATAATCGAAACTGATCGACTGTCATGAGTGTTTGCTAGAGAAGTCGGAGCCTTCAATAGTACGGGCGCCTGTCCTTGAGCCTGAAGCATGTTTGGTCTCAGTTGAAATAATGGAGCAGAGAAATCAAATAATGCCCAGTCGCGAAAGGGTCCGTTATTCTCCCACGCCGAGTATTTTATGGGTCGTATGATAGCTGGTTCGAAAGCAAATGCGGGACGCGGAGCGGCTGGTTCGCTCTCGATTCGAAGCGCTTCAACCGATATACCCCAGTCAATCTCGATCGGTGGAGCGTGATGTGAATCGTCACTTGTAGTCGAGTCGGTTGATGAGCCACTAGACACACTGACACTTCCAGACATTGAAACATCCTCATCATCCTCATCATCATCATCATCATCATCATCATCGGCTTCGTGGAAGTCTATGACACCGTGAGCCACGGTAAGGCCATAAAACTTTCTTAAGTAGATGTTCTCAGGCGACATAGCCTCAACGCACTCCAAGATGCCTCCCATCGTTGCCAAGGCCTTTTGCATCTGGTGACCAGTTCCGATCAGATAGATTGGCGTCCCACAGTATGTGCTGTCTGGCGAGTACTTCTCCCACTTAATCGGAATCTCTACTGCATTGCCAGCTCGCATATTTGGTGATGCGTCGAATATGTGGACATCAAAAGATGGTATTGCACTGTCAAGAGGCTGGTATAAGTCCTTGACGAACGACTTGCGTAAAAAGCTTCTGATCCTGTCATGTGTCCCGTCGATGTCGGCGCAAAAGATTACCAACCGGATTTTGGCATCTTCTACTGTCGTCCCAAGCATTATGGGTCGTATTGACGTCGAAGGGAGTTCCCGCTTCGACTTTGACAAGTATTTACGCCGCTTAGATTTTGCCATGTACCCTGGCAGCAGTCTGCTCATCTGTTCAGTCACATCGTTTACTCTCTTCGCAGTCTGCTCGTCGATAGGCTTTGATATCGGTCGTAATGATATTCGTTGCGGTTGATCTGAGCCAGTGGCAGGTGGTAGAAGAGGCTGTGGGCAGGCTTCGGATTTTGTGGGCACATCATCTTGGCAAGATTGCTGTTTTGAACCTCCCTCATTAACTTCAAGGCTCTGGTTGCTGGATTCTCCATACCCAGAATCAACGTCTGGATGGATTTTACTGCAGTCGGTTATGTCCTCATCTATCGGACGCTCTGGTTGCGAGTCCGCCATCTCAACGTTGACCGAGTAGCTCATGATTGCGTTAAGGAAGTCAGGCCCAATGCAACATTTAAATGAGGGGGAAAAATTGTCAGATGTTTTCAACATAGCCGCCGAGGCGCATAGCAAGGCATATTTATTGGTTATTGGTGGCCAATAAGGAGGCCTCACAACCTGGCGACTTTTTGGCTGGACTCAAGACAAATGGAACCCCGCAGTTGTTATCTGGTCTCGGTTCTCAGCCTCGATCAGGCTCTCGCTTTATCATGTCTCCAAGTCCGGTTTTCGAGTACTGTCCATAAAGATCCAAATTTTGGAGAAAAGGCCAATGTTCGACATACCTTCGCCTTATCCGCTCAAAAACATCGCCGAGCAAGACCTACAAGGTCTCGTAAAAGCCTTGTGGAACTGGGACTTGTGCGAGTCCTGTAAGATCGAGCCTGGACAGCCAACATGCTCACTACAGCCATGCCCTGGAATGCGCTGGAACAGAATGAGGCCATTCTTCGATTACTACGAAAAAATCACCGCAGACTACGTCCCTGATATTGTTGCCGGAACTCCCCCAGCACTGCAAAACCATACAGAGCTTCTTGCTATTATTCGTCTATTGAAGCAGAACCCTGACAAAAAGAGATCAGAACTTCGGACCACGTACTTTGCAAACCACGATGTCGATCAATCGCCCACGATCGGTGACCAGAGTAGAGCATTTAACCTGGCTCTTAGAGTCATGACCATGGTAACATGCTCATTGGAATCAAGGTCAGTAGATACACTGGAGGCTGGACTGCAACCAGTACCCTGGAAGCATGACATGTCATGGACCCAGTTCATTGCCAGTGCATTTCCAACCACAGCATACGCTGGCGACCGGACACACATCGAAAGAGCTACAACGTCCCGACAACTCGATGAACGAGTTACTGCGCGAAGACTATTGAAAGTGGCTAGGCTTCGATTTGTTCCCACAAATGAGCTGAGCAACCATCTCAGGCTGAACCAGAAGGATGGCACGGTAGAGCTATATCACCACACATCTTTCCTAAAGGAGACTCTCATAGCGAGTCAAGTGGACCTTAGGTCAGTACCAACTTGAAGAGTGCTAGGGTGCTGATGCTGACTGCTCACACTAATAAAGTGGTTATATTCCTAGACAGATCGCCACCGAAGTACTGAACTCGATTCAAAAAACACTTTTCCCCTCTACGACCGACGCGACTATTCTTCTCCGTTCGCTGGTGACGAAGCATAAGCTGGATCCGGACTGCCTCAAGTTCGAGCCTTCGACTTATCAGCTTCAAGGTGAAAACGTAACTAGATATCGCTACCTCGAGTCAAGGCTGGTCGATCTCTATGAGGAACTTGACAATCCAACACCAAGAGGGTACCTTGAGAAGTGGCTGGAAAGGAAGAGTGGTGCACGGTATGTCATGATGGCGACCCTTGGAGGTGTGGCTATAGCTCTTTTACTGGGCGCATTGGCGTTGGCTGTCTCAATCTTTCAGGCATGGGTCGGATGGCAACAATGGCAGCATCCTGTAGAAGGCTGATAAGTTACAAGAGATGTATCGGATTAAGAAGGAATGCATATTATATGTTGATGATTTTATTTACACTTATGGAACTGTTAATATCTGGAATGGTACATTTTTGCTAGCATAATCCAACGAATACGTGTAGTGATAGTGATTAATATGTACTTGCAGTCCTTGCAAGTGCTAACAGAGTGCACTGGCGAGTAGGTTTTGCTGTACTATAATGATAGTGATGGCGATGAGAAATCGCGCGCAGCCTTGCGGTTGCATCAGAACGACAGGTTAGTGTAGACAACGTCTCTATTTCTGAGCGAACTTGTTTGTGCTGTTGGGTATAGTCGATCGATCACCTTGCCCAATTTCAAGCTCTTTCGAACCGAGATCCACTGATAGTAGGGTTGTTCGTTGCCGCCTCGGCACCGACTGAAAATAACGACGTCCATCACTGAAAACTGATATCTGTTTACTCTCAAACCTCTGTCCAATATAGTATAGCTAGTTTGTAATCTATTGGCAAGAGTTTATTTCGGCTTTGACTACCGAACATCTGGTCAATGGGCCGAGGTTCTCAAATATGAGCCAGTTAATCATTGGCTACATTACCCAATCTGAGTAGATAGCCGGCGTGGCAAGCTGCTAAGCCGCAATTGGAAAACTTAGGAGCGTACCATTACTCTTGTGGATTCACGCTCCACCTATATCAAGCATAATGACGCCATAAGATGCCGTGCTGAAAAGGTCTCACAAACAAATCTTGTTCTGCCCTACTCTTGAGTCTTGGTTGCCGAACTAGTCTCGCAATATGGTGTTCCGACCTACACAATGCCGCGCTTGGGTGTTGAAGAACAAACCTACAGGGATTCCTATCCTCTCTGGCGACGAAGCAACATTTGCCTTGACGACTATCGAACTGCCGCCGCTACAGGAGAATCAAGTACTCGTTAAAGCGCTCTACTTCAGCAATGATCCAGCCCAACGAGGTTGGATAGATCCAACCATTTCCAAGGAGAGACTTTACGTACCTCCCGTTGAGCTCGACCAGCCAATGCGTGCTCGCGCCCTGGGGCAGGTCATCGAGAGCACGTCAAGTGGGATCAAACAAGGCGCAATAGTGCGCGCGACCATCAACTGGCAAGAATATGCCGTGCTGGATGCCAGTCTCGTCTACGTGACCTCGGCGCTTCCACACAGTTTAAGTTTGACACATTACCTAGGCGCCTTGGGAAGCACTGGCCTCACAGCTTACTATGGTCTGCTTGATGTCGGCGAAGCGCGGAAGGGGGACAAAGTAGTTATCTCTGGAGCTGCCGGAGCCACTGGGAGCATGGTAGTGCAAATTGCTAAGAAGCTTGTTGGTGCTGAGTCTGTCATCGGCATTGCTGGAACCGATGAAAAGTGTCGTTGGGTTGAGGAGTTGGGGGCTGATAAATGCGAGTGCAAACCTGAGTTCCCACAACACATCCGTTCAAAAAGCTAACAGTTCTCAGGCCTCAATTACAAATCACCTACGTTCAAGCAGGATCTCCATGAGGCGACCAGTGCAGGAGTGGATCTCTACTTTGACAACGTAGGCGGAGAAATTCTCGACCTGATGCTCACACGCATGTCCCGTCACGGGCGCATCACTGCGTGCGGAGCTATATCTGGGTATAACTCAGAGAGCCCATGCATCCTCCATAACTACTTTCATGTTATTTCCATGAGAGTACGAATCCAGGGCATGATCGTTCACGACTTTCCTCCCGACAAAGCCTCAGAGGCGCAGGACTTGCTCCTTCGTGCTATTGCCGATGGTCAGCTGAGTTTGTCGGATGATAACGAAACTGTGGTTCCCACTGTCTTTGAAAAGGTTCCGGAGAGCTGGCTTAAACTGTTCCAAGGCTCTAATACCGGCAAGCTAGTTACACATCTGATGTGGCAAAAATAGCGGGCAGTGTTTGTACGTCTGGGACATCGGCGCGCTATATCCAACAACAAAGTAGTTAAGTAGTGCCAGGCATAGTGAAACATCAGTATATACCAATCGTGGTACCTATAGAGTCAATGTGGCTATCCATTCAAGATTCCCCCAACAGAGCGTGACCTTGACCACATAGTTTAAGGGGTGATTTATCATGCCTCCATCTCAAGCTCGATAGTGCATTGCCCACGCCTCTTTAAACATAATAGAGACCTGGCTTGGTTGATCTATCTACTAGCTGGTGGGGAGTGTTCTATCATAATGGATCACGATGTAAGTCGTAACATTCAACAGTCTTCAAATCATACACAAGATATGATTTCACAAAGCAGGCATTGATATGTGCTATGGTGATGAATTTATAGTCGTAGTGTTACAAGCAAACAAGGCTCACGATACCAGATGTTATATCTTATGACTAAATTCGCTCCATTCTACTACCGTTTTCCTTCTTAGCTAGTATGTTTCTCAACTATTTTACCCACCCACATGGCAGGCTGGACGTTGGTGTAATTTGGAATATCCGCAAGCGTTTCCTGACTCGCTTCTCTGAGGGCTCTTTTCAAGTTCTCTACTTTATCCCAGATAAGGATTGCCTGTACAGAATAGGGTGGAGGTTTGCCGTCCAGAGAGTCGTCAACCTTGAGCGTTTCCACGCTCCAGCTTTTCAGTCCGTAAGGTTGCCAGTGTTTATTAACTAGAGGCATATGGACTTTGAGATAACTACACGGGGTCAGATCGTGAAGACTCCAGCACCAGCGCCAAGTTTGGAGAGAAATACTTACTGGTCAAGATCGAACCTGGCTGATTCGCCAGACCCAGTCACTGACGGATACCCGACGAACAAGGTAACTGAATCACTCATGATGAAAACCAAAGAACTAGTCAAGGATGAGTATAGCTACTAAGGGAGATGATTTTACTTGAGGAAGGTCTGCTTGATAAGTGTGAGGCTAGGAGCTGCTCGTAGTGTGGTCCTGTGACGGTCGGATACATGCCCCGATTGGGACAAGGCCTACCCCATCCCCATTCCCTCATTGCAAGATGTGAAACAACTCTTAACATTACCTAGAGTGGTCGCAATACTCTCAAGCTTACACTTAAGTGGCTCATGCTCAAAGATGCAGGAAGAAATGTACAAAATAGAGTGAATAGAACTGAAAAGTCTAGAAAGTCTGGCACGTACTCTCCGTGAGACCGGTCTGTCAATACCCTTTACATCGATTCCGAATCTCTTTTCTGCCCTGCTGAGCAACGGGCTGTTCAGATGCAGGTCATTATTTGCGTGCTTTTATCGCGCTCGCATGATCACACAAACCAAGTTATGACCCCAACCTATACGACCAGTGCACATCTTTGCAAGGCTGTTTCTCTGTCTTGGAGAGAATTGCAGTGGGGCAGAGGAAAGCATACGTCGGTTGTCTCGCAAGAAGAATCCGGTCCCGAACCCAGCGGCACATACAGGGGAGCGGCCTGTTCGGTGCATCGCCACCCAAACAAAACTTCCCTTAGCACCAGTCCTGATTATGTTACGCCAGTGCAAGCACCGCAGGGGCAGCAAACGGAAAGGTAGGGGTTGCCTAGTAGCTGTGTATCATACTTTTTCATAGGCAGATGCTAACGAGACTAAAGAAGATTTAGTTAACTGAGGTAGAACGGCTCTATAGCACACTCGGATATGATATTATAAATTCAGATGTATTTACTGTGTATCAAATAATCTTGTAAATCAGTCACCACTGTTTTCTACCGCCCTCGCTCTATCCTTTCAAAACTGGAGTCTCCAAGTCATAAACCCTGACTCGTCTGAACTTCTTTCCTTCAGTTTCATAAAAGAAGACAGAATGGGTGATGAGACTCTGCCCAGCCTTGAGATCCAAGTAAGCTTCGGGGTGGCCCGCTTTTTCGAAATCCTCCTTGTTGACATCCTTACCAGCAACCCAACCATAGAGGGTTTCCACTGTGAATCCCTTTTCGCCTTGATAGAACCCCAAGATCTCAAGTGACTCTTTCATATAACGGTGCTGAAGTTCTTTTGTTTGTAGGAAGGATTCCACATCGGTGTATTCGTGGTTGTTCTTGAAAACGGTGAAGTTGGGAGAAAAGAAATCGTCTTGAGCTTTGCGGATCTCCCCAGAATTGACGAGGGCAGCGTATCGCGAGTAAGTCGATATATCCATGATTGTATATCAAGAATGGTTGCTTCGAAGGCTCTTTTGACAATTTTGTTTTTATAAACTTTCGTTGCCAGAGAATGGTTTGGGCGGTGTGAGTTGTACGAAAATGTATTCCTTCGTGTAGATTGGAAAACAGTGGCTCTTAAAGGGAGACGACGTTTTACTGAGAAGGCGAGACGGAGCCTTCCGAGGCGTACTCGACCTTCAGCGTTTCAACTCGGCATTGAACCCCGACAGGCGACAAGAAACGTGACCTCCCTTTCTGGAAAAATAGCCAAAACTTACCAGTTCTTGCGCAGGCTTCGACCCAAAGAGCCAATCAAGTGGCGGCGACGGACATTCGGCAGCATTGCCAGGTTCAGAGATTCTATCCTCAAGCCCTGGAAGCATGACGGGTTATGAGTAGTTTAGTAAATCTTATGACTTGTTGTTTGTAATAGTTAGAGGGGATGAATATATTAAGTGCAGTCCAGTCACCGGGTGCAGATTTCGCTGCATTTTCCCAAGCATATACCCCATAGCACCTGTTTTCCCGCCGACCATGTCGCGTTCACATAACCAGATGAATGACGCCGAAGATACCGCAAGGGCTCGTCCGCACCAAGCACTGCTGATGTCGCTGTTCTCTCTCCACGATCGCACAATCGTCTTGACTGGAGGTGCGCGAGGCATTGGCCTTCGAATCCTAGAAACGCTCCTGGCAGCAGGTGCTGACGTCGCTGTTCTCGATATACTCCCAGGCCCATCGCCTGACGATCTAAACGAGCTCAAACTACGTTGCGACGCCGAGGATTCAGTTGCTTCCTTTTACGAATGTGACATCACTGATGAGGGAGCTATAGATGGGTCTCTCACACAGATAAACCAGACGGCGACCGAGCGGAAGCGACCCATTCGAGGCCTGGTTAATTGCGCCGGCATCCAACTAGCTGGTGATGCCTGCGAGCTCCCAGTAGAGAACTACCGTCGCGTCATTGATGTCAATTTGACCGGTAGTTTTCTCATTGCTCGACAAACAGCCAAGATTATTCAACAGACTAAGGTAGGGGGAAGCCTGCTTCTGGTAGCATCAATGGCCGGTCACGCAGCTAACCGGGTGAGTAAAAGAGATGCCCTGCCCCAGAGCAGAGATAGCTGACAGGGTTTACCGAATCCAAGGGTATTCACAATTCAAACTACAACTCTTCAAAAGCTGGGGTAGTCCAACTGTCCCGCTCGCTAGCACTAGAGTGGGGAAATCAAGGCATCGGAGTCAACAGCTTATCGCCAGGCTACATCCGGACGGCCATGACTCAGGAACTCCTGGACGAAGATCCAGATTTACGAAAGAAGTGGCTGTTGGGTGCAATGCTGGGAAGGCTTGGTGAGGTGCAGGATTTGGAGGCTGCAGTGTTATATCTGTTGGGTGACGGGTCTGGATTTGTTACGGGCGCTGATCTGAGAGTTGATGGGGGTAACACGGCAGCTGTTTAGTTGAAGTTTAACCCGGCCTAGCGTTATCAGTCTTGCATGGATGGTGCACTCAAAAGGGTAATGTAGGCTACATATATCCAATTGAGTTAAATTTGCCAATTGATAACGGCGGCTGTACGTATTGTGGTACCTGCCGTGCTAGGAATCACGCGTGGTATCCCATCATGTACCGGTATCATATATATTATTGACTGAGGCGATATGTCGGAGTGAGTATGGGATGGGAATGGGAGTCGTGACCTCGGTTCCGATCGGGAACCCTCCCGGTGCAGTCACTGATATGTAGTAAAGTGTCCTAATGCATGAATGACCGTACCCCGATTGGTCTAACTACTTGCCAGCGGGCTAGGCTAGAGGGAGCCCCTCCCAACTGCTACAGTACTGTACACCAGCCATCTTCATTTCAAAGATTAGGCACATTACCTCGCTTATTCACCTGTAACATCATTGGATATTGTATACTTCCCGTTCCAAAACAGGGCTAGATGGACGCCACCCCCGCTTTCCTTACATCGTACTGGCGATAAGGGCAGCCTTGACATGGATCAGTTATCTGGTATCCCCAAGGCAGTAAGATGCTCGCTCCATTGCACTACTTATGTTACTTCCAGCAACGTAGCAATTTACAATTGTGCAATTTCAAAGATTTTCTACCAACTCGTCACCTCTTACGTTCGACAAAATGGCAGGAACTCGTTCTCGGGGTGGTAAGTAACCTCGGCAAGACAAGACTTCCCTTCTGACTTCGGAATAGGCTGCTGGAGCTGCCGACAGAGGAGACGAAAATGCGATGAGATGAAACCTGAATGCAATACATGCAAGGCTCGCGGTATTGCTTGCGGCGGTTATGAGCTCCGTCTTGTAGAGTTCCAAGCAAAAGGCGCCTACGGTGGTCAGATGATTTGCAAGACGAGAAGGGGATCGGCTCCTGTGTCGTCAGCAACCTTGGGAGGTGGCAGGAGAAGATCTCAGACTACCAATTCACGGATCACGTTTGATGAGCCTCAAGGTTGCTCGGCACATAATGAACCCCAAACTCACGCAACCTCGACTAGTGGTGTAGAGTCCCCTGTTTCTGCACCGCCAAATCAGCCGCCATTCCAACAAGACACGGTACTGGCGGTCCTTTCATCAGACAGCACTACACATGCTGTAGACAGGGGCTTCAACGACTCGCCTCAGGAAATGTCCCCTTGCAGTCAAATGGTAGAGGCCCCAAATGACAATGGAGGAGATTTCACAGTGGGAGTCAATAGCCAGAGTTGCGGCACAGAGACAAGCCCTCCCTTCGCATCAGAGGGTTCTCTCGTCACGTCGCTACTTCCAGGGCCTTGCTCGTCTTTCCATTCGTATACAGTACCTCACTTGACTCAATTGATGGCCGACGACAGCGTTCTCAGCAACACCCATATAGACCGGGAAGCTTTTGACGTAGACGTTGCGCCTGAATCCGAGTCTCACTTTGACTTGATTACCACAGATGATGTGTCGTGGCAGCAAATCCCGCCGGCAATTGACCCATTCAATGACTTGATCTTTTCACCCTGGACTGGTGGCCAGAATCAACACAAGGTTCCCTTTTTAGACCCAGTGAATCAACAAAAATGCAGTCACAAAAGCGACAAGAGCCCTGCTAGTGAGGGTAATAAGGGCATTACGCTAGACGCAACGAGGCAATGGACAAGTCCAGACGAGCCGAATCCACTAAGTTCACAGCCCGATTCTCAAGTGGCCAGTATCCTATGGGATAGTCCCTGGCCGAATGTCGGTTTAAACTCTACCACGTCGTCAGCACTGAATATTGCGAACGAGGACAGCATCTTCGATGCTTCATGCTTGCAGCCAGATCTGACTTTCACCTCTGTCACCGAAAGTCCCTTCGATAATTATCTTTATAACCATTGTAAGTTGGGTCCAGAATGCCCCCTCTAACAATATCTCCCATTTAAGTATTGGAGCAATTCTTACGGGGTTATAGTCTTCAACGTCGTAGCACCCGGTTTATTTCCTGTGTCCTCAAGCCGCAACCCGTACAAACTCCTGTACGGCAATTTAGCAACAACTTGTCGACCAATCAGGGACACTATTCTGGCAGCTTCCGCCTTACACTTGAGTGGTATGGGTCAATTGCCTCCAGGGATTGTATCATCATATCGAGATGCCTCACAAGAATCCTTCGATAACGCAGCGAAGACGACCAGGCAAGCAGAGACTCAAGCTGCCAATATTCTCCTATCTGTTCTCGTCGAGGTATGAGGCTTTCAAGTAGCTGATCCACACGAGCTAATCGCTAAATTTGTCTAGGCCATCGGAGCCAGCACTGACAACCCGGTTTTGAAATTGAAATCAGCGCGGTCCCTTTTGTTGAATAGGAATATGGGACTTTCGGAACAAAGGTCATCATCCATTTCTTTCCTACGGCTTCAATTCAACTGGATGGCAGCGATCGGTCGAACATTGCTACCACACGGCACGAATCACTCAAGTGGAGATGATATTGATTTTATCGAAGATAGCTGTATGTCCGAAACGGTCACTCCCAACTTGCCTGCAATGGCTAATACTGTAACAGACACTGCATCTGAGCGGGAACTCAGCAAGGACCAAGATAGGTGGTTTTGTAATCTACCTGATTATCGTTTCTTCTGCCTCTTTAAAGAAGCTACCCAGCTTTATCGAGAGGTCTTGCTAGCATCCTCGGATAGTGGATCTGTTAGACTGCTTATGGCAGACGTAGCAGATTTACTTTTTCGTGTAAAGCAGTGGTGTCCGAGTCCGTCCTCTGCATGCGCGCCCTACGACGCGTCTGTGGCGGAAGTCAATGAAGTCTGGCGTCAAGGACTATTGTGCTTCATTTACGCCGACATCTGCACACTACCATCCTCAGATAGACGTATACAAGAGTGCGTGAGCCGATCCATGATGGCCTTGCGCAGTCTCTCATGGATGCAATCCATAATGTGGCCAGCTTTCATGATCAGCGTCCACGCTCTCGTCAACGCTGACCAGCAACTCGTGGAGAAGACATTGGACAACATGCGGGCTGCTGTTAGCTTTGCAACACCATTGACTATTTTAAAGCTTTTGCGACAAGTTTGGGCCGATATGAAAGTTTCAGGCAAATCTAGATGGCGTACACTTATGGTTGAGTCAAATATCAGGATAAGTCTGGTAATCTAGACAATGGGAGAAACTTATTCTTGATATAACTTAACTACACCTTGTCCAATCCTCAGAGAAACATGTTACAAGACCACTATCACCTGCTAAGCCAACCATCAACCGCCTGTTATTCCTTCACACCCTCAGCATGCGTATTTTCATTATCTGGCACAGCAACGCCCACCACGAGTTCCTCGAAACATGGTGGCTGATAGACTTTCCTGGCACTGATGAACCACGTGGCGGCACAGAATACAACGAAAACGCCACCAAAAAGAATGGTATAATTCATGTTGACCGCCGTGAGTGGATGGACTTGTGGGATCTATCGGGGCCGATTGTCAGTATTTTTGCACCCGCTCTAAAGGATATAGAGATTACATACCATGACGAGCACTACAACGGCTGAAGCATATAAAACTGATATGATGGCAAGAGGGTATCCCCAACGATGAAGACTAAAGCTAGTCTTCTTCAGATCCTGTCGACCGAAAATGAGCATCATCAGTGCTGGGGCAGCTGCGATATCAGTTAGCAAATATTGTGTGCAGTAGAAACCGTTGGAACCAACCATAACTTATAAGCATAAATGCCGCCTCAGCTCCCAGCAAAGCATTAAAGCCCTGGGATGAGACGAGATATCTCGACGTTGTTAGTAGGAGAGCAGTCACTTATGCCATTGTCAACACTTACATGATACCAATCAAGATGGTGAGCACATAGCAAAGGTTGATTGAATGCAGCGGAACTTTCAGTGTTGGATGAATGGCTGTTAAACTAAAGGTTTCTTACGTCAGTATGTTTCTGTTCAAAGTGCATGTCACGGCTCTCACAGATTCTGCGAAAAGAGACCGCCATCGCGGGCAAGGGTATAGCCCTGGCGACTGCCAGCAATCATAGCTGTAGTTGTAGCTCCAGCATAGTTGATGATGAGGACGATATTAAAAACAATGGCTGCGGCGGTGCTATCTAGCGCTTGACGTACGACCTCCATGATTGGGACGCTACACACCAGGGTTAGAAGCATGTTTCATGGAAAGAGGATATGTCGTCTTTGGGCTTACCCAGTGGGACTATTGACGATTATATCTGGATCGGTGATTGAGAACCCTATCACAAGAATGTAGACCAGTCCGACGACAATCTGAGTTGCGATGGTAATGTAGAGAACTCGAGGAATTTGCCTGGCAGGATGTGGGATTTCTTCTGCCACATGGCAAGCGGCATCAAGGCACACGAAGCTAGCCATGGCATTCCACAAGCCTAGGGCAACAGCCATGGAGTTTGAAGCATAACTGCGACTTGTCAGTATGTAGAATTCCTCCCCGGTCTTAGTGGAGGCTAGGCCATCTTACCCAGTGTTGTTGTAAATATCCTTGAACACAAGGGCGGCGTCAGCCTTGGGGGCAAGGGCGAGGAGGGCAATGCAGAATCCTACGAAGGCAAGCATGCTTAAAACACCTTCGAGATCAGTTAGCCAACTAGATGCGTCAGGCGAGCTGAGAGGATAGACTTACACCCGATGTTCTCGAACAATGAGACCCCGCTAAATGCGTAGGTATTGATGATCCAGGCAAGAGTAGTCCATCCGATATAAATAAGGAACAGTTGCCATCGGGGTGAGACATCGAAATCGGGGTTGATCAAGTTGACGAGCGACATAGTCAGGCCGGCTAAGATAGCGGAACATCCTCCAATTGTAAATACCCAACCTAGATAGTTGAGCCATCCAAGGGGATAACCGATATATCTTCGATATTTAACGGGAGCAAGGAACGTCGAAAAGTGATAAGCTCCACCTGCTGTAGGATATATGGACGCGCATTCAGCGAGGATTGCCATGAGGCAGAAGGCGCAAACAGACGAGCCGATACTACACGATAAAATCAGGTCAATCTGAGCTTCCAGGAGGCAAGTCTGATAATCCTAAGGACGAGACGTCTTACAAGCCGTAGAGAATGGAAGGAATGCCACCAGCCGAAAAACCAACGACAAACAGGTAGGACATGGCTCCAAACATGTTAATCATGTTCCAGGACATGGAAATCACGGCCCAGAGGCTGAAGGTACGTTCCAGATGCACATCCTCGACTACACCAATCTCGTTGGAGATAGTTCGCTGGATTGGAGTTGCCATCTTGGACTTCGATTCCATGCTTAGAATCTTGGACGTGTTGATTCCCGGCGATCAATGTATGTTGCATGACCTTGTGAGCAGGTCGAAAGCATGGATGTTCAAAGCCGTTCAGGTGCTCGAGAGGAATGCACCCCGCTTGAGACGGTATAAGTACACCCGTTGAGCCACTTGACTTGGCACCCATTTGATCGTATCTCGGACTTCCAGCCAAAACTGTATCGTAATGTCTTCGTCGTGATTGAGGCGGGATTAGTGCCACTACCCCACAGTGACCACTCACTTCGGCTTGACGAGAGGGCGAGCAACTAGTAGCGAAAGGGACTAGGGGACGATAACAAGAGACCAGGGCAGCGCCACCGACTATGCCTAAAAGGACAAAAATAAGAGTCAAGCTATGTTACTGTATTAACTGGCGATAAGTTCCATCAGAACCGAGCCTCGAGTGCCCGACAAGTTGATCATTTTGGGTAAGATAGGCTAGCTTTCTCAATGGTGACTGCTTCGCTTCGCTTGCATCTCCCACTCCTGTCTTTTCATCCGACGACGGATGAGGCCTCCAGGTATCTGCATCCTCTTCCCCTCCCTACAGCAGTCGCGAGCGCAGATCAGAGGAGATCTCGAGAGCAGCGATTCTGGGGGTCGTGCCAGTGGATGGACCGGCCTAGTCAGCCAAGCGGTCAGGCAATCCGATCATCTCCACTGAAGACAATTGATATCCAGATATTCAGCAGGGAATTGTATTACAAAGCGCGAAATCAAAGTTTAGAAAGGGATGTCAGCTGTTATTCAAGCCCCCAAACGGCATCTCTTCTCAAAGAGAAGCGTTTGGACAGTGACAAGATGTCTAACAAGCTGTATTATATCTATGGAAGATAAGCTCTCTCATAATGGGCTGCGTTACTGGTATTACCAAGGGTGACAATATACTAGAAACCCAATGGGTCTCGATCCAGACGAACTTGTATTGAGTGCATTTCATCGTCCTTTGCCCAAAAGCTACATGTTGTCGACACACGATCGTCAATCCGTCTTTGAAGCTCAAATCTTTTGACTGCCCTATCGTTTGCCGTTATCATGTGATTATTTAGTTCTGCCTCCAATATTACCAGTGCTATTAAGAATTGCCTCAAGCCTTATTTGGTCTGTGAACAGGGGATGCGGAACTTGTAGACAGTCACTCCTGAGTGTTTGAGTCAATTTTCCATAACTATTCCAATACTAGACTAAACTATTAAAGACCTAGAAAGCAACTGAGTAAGTGGCGAAATACCCAAATGCTTCAAACTATGCTCTCATCTTCAATCCAGGGAACAGCGCATTAACATCTACACATTTCCCCAACAAGCCAGGCAGCTCCAACGAATCCAGCAACTCAATATCCCGGTCAGAAAGCTTCTTGATAGCTAAATTGCTCTTGATCCTGTCGGGGTTTTGGCTCTTGCCCAAAGGTATTGTCCCTCGTTGAACTGCCCAGCTTTGCAGCACTTGACCTGCATCCAGGTCATTCCGACAAGCCACATCCTTAACTTTGGGCTCCTCGATGAGCAATAGCCCCCGGGGTTTGAAAGGTACGCCCTCCATGGGCCCGTCCTTGTAGGTTTTCTGTGCTAAGGGGCTATAGATGGTGGTTAGTATGCCCCGAGACTGTAAGAACTCTACAAGTTCAGAGTCTGGGTGCCAAGGGTGGCCTTCGATTTGGACACAAGAAATTGGTACATCGTCATGAGACGCATAAGATAGAACGTCCTCGATATGCTCCTTCCTGAAATTGGAGAGCCCAATAGCACGGCATTTGTTCTTTCTTACCAGAGCTTTCATTGCCTCCCAGGTAGGTAGAAAGCTACCATCACCTCCATTGAGTGCAGCAACCTGTCTGGGGCAATATCGAATATTGGGAATATAGAGGTCTTCGTCATCAACGGCAGCTTTCTGATGTGCGGCGGTAGCACCGAGGAAGTTCCTAGCCTCGGTAAGGTCGCCTTCAGGCTTTAGCGCAGCGGGGAAGTGCGCGAGAAAGAGGTCAACATAATCAAGCCCCATCGATTTGAGCGATAGATCTAGACTCTTCTCAACGTTCTCTGGCGCAGCAAAATGAGGCCAGAACTTGGTTGTAATGAAAATCTCTTCTCTAGGCACACCAGACCGCTTGATACCTTGAGCAACTTGAGATTCAACCTGTAAGTAAGTTTAGTAGCCTGTATATCGTTGATATGTAATTGTTTCGCATACACCGTACTCCCAAGCTGTGTCCAGGTGTCTATAACCAGCCTCTAAAGCGGTAGTGACGGCATCGGCGCACCATGTGGGGTCATCTAGAGTTCTGGTCAGCTAGGTTAGGAAACTGCGTGAGGGCAGCGGAGCTGTAACTACCTGCCGCGAATGTACCAAATCCTACCGAGGGTACTTCGATGTATTTACCTCCTGCTACTTTCATCGGAAATGACTTGGGCAGAGACATCGTGAATAAGCTCGGGACGTTTGGCGTAGCTGGTGGTTGGGATACTAAGCATCTGCTGCACCAGACCGTTGCAACCATAATGTAGTGAATCAGCTTCTCTCCTGGTAGACCGCTATGCCTTAGTAGGCATTAATAGGCGCAGCAGGGCCGTTAGATGGCACTTTGTCTCAATTCAGGTAAGTCATAGATTGTAGCAACTATGATGGCTCGCCAGGCTCGGAACCGTTAGCCGTACATCAAGAGAACATCCCTATACCGCGGCTTTGTCTCAATTAGGACTAGAAGAAAGCCTGAAACTTCAAAGTTGAAGTCCCAACAGAAGTGTGGCGTCAAGTTGATGAGACGTCGTTATCTCGTGTCAAAAACACGTTGGCCCATTCATTGATTGGTCAATTACAGTTGCATCAAGGCGAAGTGGAGCATAACATCGCCAAATTATCCGCATGAAGTAAAGATACGAGCAGTCATGGTGTCTGTCTGTTAACGCTCTTGAAAGCCAGGGCTATCGATGATGAAATATCGGTAAAGCTGTACATGATGTGAGGGAGGATCGGCCATGTGTTGTTGGTATATCCTTTCCACCCAAGGACAATTATCCTTCGCTCCCCCTCAGCTCGATTAGCGCTAAAGTGGCGAGAACCCGCGGCTCCTCGGTCAAGAGATGCTTAAGGAATATCACCGATCTGGACAGTATGCCGCAGCGCTCTAGATATCTTCCCTAAGCCGAGGCCCGAGAGGCCATACCTGTTGAATAGCTCTTCACACCCAGCTCATGTCGTCATCCAGATTTCTGGACAGAGCACTTCTGTGGTGCATGCGCTATCGTTGGATTATGATGAAAGTGAATATAGCAATCCAATGACTCGGAAGAAGAAACAGGGTAATCAATTGGTGCAAGTCAATATATGTCTAGGATAGGTTTGAAGATAGAAGCGCTATCCTCAAAACTATCTCAAGTCGGAATGTGACATACTCCTTGTGCAAGCCTGACATGGACCACAACTTGCAACAAAGTTTCAGCATCACCTCGTAGCCACGCGCGATTAAAACGAACACGGAAAGCCTAAATAGAGATCAAGGATTGCCAGAAATGTTAGAAGTGTACCCTTTAATCGAATATCTGGCATCCGTCAATCAGAACTATGAGTATTACAGGAACACAGAAAAAGGATTACATGTAGATAGTTTGTACAACAATCTGATCTGGTCATATTCATAGAGTCCTTGTGAATAGTCTATATCTGCCTAAGATGCGACGATCGGATTGGGGATCACCGGTTTGGGGCCATTGTAGTTCTCGGAACCTGGGCCCTCAAAAATGATTCCCTGAAGATCGTGCTGTTTGAGATTCGGATTGTTCGACAGCAGCTTGATAGGATCATCAAAATCCACATATCCGAGATACGGCTGGCTCACTGAGTAGCCGATAAGAGCTTGAACTTCAGGATCATAAGTCTTGGCCACCTCAAGTGGGATCGCAAGATATTGGTTCTCATCTGCTCGGTAGGTGCCCTTGACCATGTGCATTGAAAATATGTTGCGTCGCTCATCCGAGATGTTATGGCCAGCTCCATGCCAGATACTACCTATGATGATCAGCGCATCGCCAACCTCTAGCTCGCCAGTCGAGCATAAGGAAGGGTCTGCTGGCCCACGGTCATCACCCCAAAGGTGTGAACCCACAATGAGCTGAGTAGCTCCATTCTCAAAGGTACATCTCTGGTTGATGTCAATAACAATCTCGGTGTTTCGAATGTGAACGACCTACTGTTCCAGCAACTAGGATTCCAAGCAGGGAGCTGTCGCCACTACCTTCGAGATGTTCGAAGTGCTGAGGGGTATCGTCCCGATGGAGTGGCTGACCCTTGGTATGCGGACCTCGTGTGAATGCCTGGGATACAGCAAGAATTGGGTCAGAGATACAGATGCTTCGTGAATCACCCCACCATGGGTAACTAGAGTCTCGTCAGCTTCATGCGCAGTTGATATCTAGCTATGATCACGTACGTGACGTCTCGTAGTATCTTCTTGGCGGCTTCACGGTACAGGGGGTGATTGAGAATGTCATGAGCAACAGTGCGCGATTTGCCAGCAAGACCACTGTCTATGCATCAGTAGACGGTACTTGACGCTGATTGCATCCACTGGACTGGATATTACCTCATGGGAGGGTCTTCGGCGTTGAACAGAGAGCCCTTGTAGACTCCCTTCTTCTCCCAGAAAGGTGCAACTTCTTTGTTGATTTGGTTGACCTGTTGAGGCGAAATAAAATTCTTGATGATGACTCCGCCATCGCGACGAATAACCTCGACGACCTTATCAATGTCGGATGTGACAGGCAGCTCAACAACCTCGGGATTTTGCTTCTGGTGAGATGGATTCGGCATGTTGTATATTCGTTGATATTTTTATGGGAAAATAATAAGTAAGGCAGTGGAAGGTGGATTGATAACTTAAATTTGCTTGATGTGTTACTCAAATCAGTCGCAAGATTTTAGTTCGGCGTATTGAGTGGTATTTTAATCGTCAGTCATTCAAGTGTTCACTGACTTGTTATCTGAGGCGCCATAGGTGACGTGTAGTTGGTGCGTGATGTTCTTGGTGGAGTTGGGGAATTTTTACTATATCTGGCAAGCGTTTCGTTGACCAAAAAGAGATTTGAAGCGCGTAATGGCCCGAAAAAGCAATCAAAACAAGGTGTACCAAAGACATGCACGGGATATAATTAGTTCCTGTATCTTGTCCTAGATACATTCTTCAATTGCCAAACATCACTACCATTACACCCAAGCTTCTCACTCCTACATACACTATCATGCCTTCTGCTATCGCTGAGACCAACGCTCCAACCTTGAGGCGACTTCCCGCTACCTCGACTCCTGAAGAAGTTCTTGAAGTCCTTCGAGAAGACGGCGGCCTCATTGTTGAGAAGATTGTGGACCCGGCCAAGCTAGATAAAGTTTGGAGTGAGATTGAACCACACTTGCACGCACAGAAACATGTGGGCGTTACCTTTGCCGAGAATACCCGTCGCATCACAGCTTTAGCTGGGAAGAGCAAAACCTTTGCGACAGACATCTTGATGACCCCTCTCTATCAGAAGGTTGTCTCGCTTCTTCTCACCAAGACGACAACCACCTATTGGGGCTCTGAAGAAACCACGTCGGTCAGCAATCCCCAGCTCACCAACTCAATGGCATTCTGGCTAGGTCCTGGTGCCCAAGCTCAAGGTCTACATCGCGATGACCAGTGCCATCATACTCGCCATCCAGCCAAGTATGAAACTGAGCTTGGCATCATGTTTGCATGCACCCGCTCTCATAAGTTGAATGGCGCTACTAATGTGGTTCCGTTCTCTCACAAGTGGGATGATGAAAGGAAGCCCAAGAGAGAAGAAGCGACATCTGCTGAGCTTGAGAAGGGCGATGCGTTGATCTGGTGAGTGCAATTGCAATCCGTTCAGTTTAAACTATTAATCATGCATGCAGGCTTGGCTCGACCTACCATGGCGCCGGACACAACCAGACTGACGATGAATATCGTCTGCTCCTGGCCGCTTTCATGACGCCTGGATGGTTGCGACAGGATGAGAATCAATATCTAGCTATACCTAGAGATGTAATCGAAAGCTACCCTGATGAGGTCAAGAGAGTGTTGGGGTACTATGTCAGCCGGCCGTATGGAGGTTTTGTGGAGCAGATGGATCCGATTGACTGGTTGAAGGCCAAGGGAGACTATACTAAGTATATTCCTGGTGACCTTATTTAGTTTTAGATTCAGTTCTTATCAGTCCTTCTGCTACTATGCCGTCAAGTGGAATATATTACTTTTGAGCCTGAGCAAGAACTGATCCCCGAGACCAAAGTGTTCACGGACAAGACATCTTGCATACGATGAAGATGAGGATGTCTACAGTATGACTCTGTTAGTGGACAGCTAACTCACATTTTTCGGGTGTAAGAATGATATCAGGCCGTTTCCAGAACGAGGGATACTACGTCAGAAGACGGAGATCTGACTAGCTGTCTGCATTGTACCACATCATCAACTGCCGACCTACCAATAGCAAGCTTGAGCTGTCGCACATCATCCTCCCACAAAATTACAAGGAAAGGTGTTTCTAAGATGGGACTGCCCGTTACCCATCACCACCAACTATCCCATAGTGATAAATAATGTGTGCTCCTGTTCCATGTCATGCTAGCATCCTAATCTTTCTAAGAAGTGGACATCACGACCAATCCAGCAAAGAAGAACAGATTACGTTATCACATCCTGGTATGCCCTTTCCTCTATTCCCTCTTGTTAGAAAGAAATTTTAAGATGGTATGTGTATATACGGTATTAACCTGTCCAGGATAGCAAGGCTGCAATGTTACCATTCGCCGTACTGAATATGGCAGGTAAAACAATCAACATATTAGGCTCTGTATGAACATGAAGACAGTGAATCTCAAAAGTTAATCTTTGGTTTGGCAATGACCAGTGTACTGGGGTCGCTCTAGACTGTATCGACAGCTTGGGTGGCTTGGAGTAGCCCAGAAGGGATACTTTGTAATGTCTCTAGGGTGTCGTAGGCTTCGCAGGCACTTCTCGTTAATACTTGCTACGGCTCACCCGCTTAGTTAATGCATATAATTACCTTCATAGGTTGTCTTGGGTGACGGGCTATTGTCGGTTGATCTTCAGTCGGCAGGCGTTATCCCTGGTGAGCAAAGGGCATACTTTAACCGAATCGAGAAAAAATAGGCGATCACCTTGGACGCTGACTTTAGTCTATCAGAAATTGATGTAATAATTGTTACTCTGATCTGATACTCATGAGGGGCCTACTCCTACGGATAACTACACCTTCAGCCCGTAATGTCAGGTCTATGCTAATAACCAAATTAACTTCACCAATTAATTGGGCTGCTACTTGTCGATATATTCTCCCAAGTTTAAACATGGCCTCAGGTCAATCTTCACAACGTCAAGTCTTCATCGTCCACACTCCACTCTGGAATCGCGAACCAGCTCACACAAAGTACACACACCCACGAGCAAGGCAACAAAACTGCCGGTGCGATCAAGCACTGGACAAGTCGCCCGAGCCTACGCCACGAGAACCATACCCAAACTACTACGATCCTATAGTTCTCTTGGAGCAGAAAACCGAGGACTGGAAAAAGAGGATAGTGGAGTACTTGGCGGTAACTGAGGGCGAGAAAGACGTCCTCCTCTCTTCTTGTGACGGACAGCCAACAAGAGAGCATCTTTCCCGTCAAAACCAGAGTCAGTCAGATATCGACAGACTGCCTCAAGGCTTCGAGAATTGGATGTGGCAAAACTTTGAGGAGACCTTCTGGAGCGTATGATCTAAAACAGACGGAGTATGTGGGATGAATCTGTTTCACTAGCATATCGTTCTATGGCATAAGTTACATAGTTATCTGGTGGGGCTGCCGTCGAGAGTTATGCTCTAACTTTGTCGAAAAACACAGTTTTTCCACGATGGAAGAATAAACTCTATGCTTATGCTGCAACCTAACTTTAAGCATGTGGAAGTTTCTTCTTGCATTATCACTCTAAACTCCTCCTACAATCTTTATAGTAGCCTGCCTATTCTTTGTCCCGTCTTAGTTCAGATTCCAATCCTCTTAGTACGTCTCAGTTGACCACCTCCGACGATCTGGAATCTATCGCAACATCCAGAGAAATATCCTTCTACACCGAGATAATCATCTACTCTGCGGTCACAGACACCACAGATACGTCAACTACACCAATCTCAACAACTGGGCCTATCAACTACAGTGTCAACGGACGTCTCGGTTCTCCCGATAGTGATGGTGGCTATGCTGGCTCGCTCTGGTTATCTGGACGGAGCGCCTCATGTAAGACGAATGGTGTGCACGCTCGTTGCGTTCCAATTATGTGTAAGTGCTCGTTCGAGTGTTGGGCTTGTAAATATGGATGCCCAGAGTCTAGAGTTAAGTATACTGGTGTGATCACAGACTTTCTTCCTCTTTGTGTATTCAAGGCTCATGTGTCGTCAGCATCCGGACCATAAACTTAGACATAACCTTAGACATACGCTCACAGCATGTCACAGAGAACGACACTAGGTTGGATTCTGAGTTGGCAATAGCTACAGATATAGAGAGCGTAAAGGAGCTCATCTAGGTATCAATACAAGAAAGTACAAAACGATTAGATCAAAGGGTTGTCCAAGAGCCCCACCCATTGACCTGCCTTTGCCGGATCTTCCGCGTGCCATCAGGCAGAATCTCCAGATATTCGTTCAAGCCTGGCCTATATCCAAGCTCTTTCTGTTTTGCCTTGGCAGTTGCCTCTACTTCCTTCTCTGCCGCGGTTGGCGGTCTCGTCGGGAGAGGTTGTCTGCGAGTCCGTGCCTTCTCAACAGCTTGATAAAATCCCACATCGTCCTGTATTTGGCGAATCTGTTCTGATGAAAGCGCAAGGATCTGTTGGGCAGAAGTCGAAGGGTCTGCAGAAGAGGAGGCGTGATTAAGACTGAGAGTTGTATGCACGAACGTTGGGACATGGTCCCGAATGCGTTCGCATGTCCAACATTGGCAATGTTCAGTGACAACCTCAGAGTGCTTCGACGCTGGGTCAGAGGGCGAACTCTTAGGCACAGGCGCCTTAGACTCGCTAGCCTGACTGCGGTTCTCATTGTACATAAATAGTCGGTAGTGGCTTGGAAATAGTCGATGTGTCTTCCAGAACAAGTCAACACCAAAGGTTACTTCTCTATTGTTCCTTCCATCTGCTCTTCTCCTCCGCTGATAATCCGAGTATTCCACGCTTGCTCGCGTCAACGATCCAGTGAGAGCAGGTGAACGTATCCATAATAATTCGTGTGCCTCATTGATAAAATTTTCATGGTCTTTGATCTCGTCGAAAAGGTCAACCTTGAAGGGCGGTGTACAATCATCGGTATATGCTGGAGGACTTTCAAGGTAGGTCAGGATATCGGAAGACTGTCCCGACAAAGTAGAAAATAGGTTTTGCGCGGTACGCGGGAGTGCGTAGTGAAAGCGTTCCATGTCAATAACGTCGCGAATTGCCAGCCAGGGGAAGCAGAGGTGCTCGAGCCGAGAGATACGGGGTTCATGACTAATACAAGCGGCATGGTACGCATCTGAATCCTGCATAAAGACGTACCAGACCAGCAGAACGTCCAATGGAGGGAGATACTCTTTGCCTAGCTGGACCATGACTTTGTCACCTGCATGATGCCCGTACGCGGTAAGATGCATCAGGACGTGGCCAATGTTGGCCCACCAAACCTCGAATCGAGAGATGGCTAATTTGATGAGGAGGTCCCATCTTTGAGACTCGGGGAGCTTGGTCGTTCCCGCTGATGGGCTTTGGGTAGGTTTTTCGGTATATGCAGGTAGGTCGGGGACCTCGACATTGAGTGCGCTTGCGCTGATGCGCAGGTTTCGGAAACACTCAAGCAACGCCAGATGTACAGCGGCGTGACCGATATCAGGACAAGTCAATATCGTCTCTGTATTCCCAGCCTCGACATCGTTGGGAGTGAAGGCATTGCCGAAGATTCTCGGGTCTGGGATGACGGTCTGTCTGCCGCCCGGTTTGGAGCTGGGGTAAGAAGATGGCAACTTCCAGGTATGGGGATCGGCATGGGGATCAGGATCAGCTGGGATCCCCAAGAATGCCCCGCGGAAACGATTAAATAGTGGCATGATTCCGGTTGTTCTGGTGTTGGAAATGGTAAAGGTCACCCATGATGACGCAGAAGAGGATTGTGCGCGACCTTTGAGCGAAGAAATAAGCTTAAATTGATTCCACTCTGGCGTCTGACCATGTGATCGGCGCATCTCTGCCCATGCGGGCGCAGTTGTAAATTCCAGTACAAGTGTGTTGAACAAAGTCGCCTTGTATGGTCGATTCGAGAGATGATTCGAGTGCTAGTCTGGCATCCCCACAAATTTGTCTACTGCGCCTCAAAATAGTTGAACTTAATTCACCACGATGTGGCAGTGCACCAGGGTCGGGGGTCTCAAGCTAAGCTACGTATCTTCACAACATCTGCCGCTCCGGGTCCGAGGAATTAGCTGCCGACAGGGCAATCATTTTATATAATTTTAGGATGAGCCTAGAACATAAAGTATATATGTAGATAGCTAGACCGGAGAAGTTGTCGTTCAACTATCCTCAGTAGTGTGTGTACTGACTTGGGTCATCGTGTTTGGACGAGGGTAGAGAAGTAGTGGGCAAAATATATAATATAGACCACCTAAGTTAGAGAGACAAAAATACCTGACCATAGTTGTGAGAAGCACGAGCTGAATAGCAGCACTTCCAAAAGGGATATCCTTCTTACTGTAGGAATTTCCACATCGGGGCCTCCGCCGGTCCATCTCCCTGCTGTGGTAGTCCCGATGGGCAACTCCGCATTTCACCAACCACCCACGATTGCTTTTTCTATGCAGCCACCGCCAGCCACCACCGAGCAGGTCCGAGCTTCAGCTCATGGCTGGGGAAAAGTCGTGTTCTTTGCATGTGCAAGGACGCGTCGACATCATCAGGCGCGATGGGCTTTGTACTCCCCACACTCTGCCTCCTGAGTGTACCTCGCCATGGCTCAATCGCGGAGGGTGCCCTGCGACAAGGCGCGTCACCCACGTCATTTTCTAGCGCGTACAAAAGTGAAACAGTCGTAGGGATCTGAGACAGTACTTGACCTCCAGAGATTGACGAGCGAGTGCACTAGACAGCGGCGCGTACTTTCACGTTGCGCATTTTAGGTAGAGCATGAAACCGCAGCCTCTACACCAGCAGGTCGCTCCTCTGCAATTTAAGTAGGTTATTCACCTTCTCCGAACCTAGGAGTACACCTGGCCTTTCGTCCTGCTGCGTAATAATAGGCTGTGCCTACAAGCTTTATTACTTTCTACTTTATCTTAAGTGCAAGGGATTAGAAGCTAATAATAAAGCGATTGTTAAAAGCAAGGATGATCCTAAAAATGAGTTTTTATGGGTCTGTGTTGCTGGCAGCCTTCTTATAGCGTAATTTCTAATTACTCAGTATCTAATAAGGCGCCGTGGCAGAGTGGTCTAATGCGATAGACTAGAAATCTATTCTCTTCGGAGGCGTCTGTTCGAATCAGGCCGGCGTCGACATGACAGCCGGACTCTCCAAGAGTCCTCGTCCTCGATTTTTGCAATCCAATGTCCTTAATGTAAGGTTATAAGACATATCACAAGGTAGTAACTACGTTTTGCTGTACTTTCCTTGTGCATATTATGTTTGATAATTTTAGAAGAAATTAGGATTTTCTTGTTATTTTTTTTTCCGACGGTTAGTTCTATTTTTCAAAGCTCTATAGTAATTAAGACCGAGCTGGGTTGATTTTAGTAGGTCTTAAAACGCCTTTGCTACTCTCGCGTAATAGTTCTACAGCAGCTCTTACTTAGGGACTATTATAAAGGGAGGGAAAACAATTATAGTAGTAGCTTTAGGACTTTGTAATTTTCTCCCGCCCTGGATACAGGGTAGGGTTGAAGCAATCACGACCATCTGACAGGGATTGCTTGCAAGTGTGTGGATGTGTCTCCTTGGGGGTCGGCTATAGACGGCTCATATGTAGTGGCTGGTAGCGGCTCTGACAAAAACAGAGTCATGGAAACGGGACCCACTGAAGTGAGCGCTCGGGGTGGGTTAAATTTGCAGTGAAAACCACTCCCTGAACCTACATATCTCCCTGCCAGGCCAAGACGAGCTAAGCAATTTGGAATCATATCAACCAGCAATTCGCCTCTTCTCGTTGGTCAGTTCTTGCTGCCATCATCCACTTGTCGACCTGACGTCAGTGGATGCGTCCTGACCAAGCCCTGCTCTCTTAAACTGAGAGCTACAAAGTATAGAGGGCCTCAAGACTTAGATAACTCGAGCAGAGCGGCCCAGGCTGTATACTTGTTTCTCACAAGGAGCATTGAATTTGTGTCGCGATGATGAATGTACGAGTTGAATTGAACTATGAATTGAAATGACCAGTCTCGG
Source organism: Fusarium stilboides (assembly GCA_014822085.1). NCBI lineage: Eukaryota > Fungi > Ascomycota > Sordariomycetes > Hypocreales > Nectriaceae > Fusarium > Fusarium stilboides. The sequence continues at coordinate 26,298 of JAASAY010000107.1, forward strand.
TCGCTTGTGAACCTATTGTGTATCAGCCAGAATCCATACGTTGCTCCAGACAGCACGCGGAAACCGGAGCTACGTCTTTTGTCTGTCTTTGGCCAATAGCGTATTGTTTTCCACTGGACTAGCTTTCTTAATATCTTGAAATGGGCCGAGTACAAGAAAGAGGATAGCTGGAAGTTTTGAAAGGATAACTAATTCGGCATGAAGCCGCGAAACTATCGGCTGTTGCACGTGTTACTTGACTAATCCTCGTTAATAAACGACCAGATCTTCCTTATCGCCGTTTCTGTAAGGAATCTGCTACATGTAACTGGAAATAATAATAAACAATACCTTGTTATCCTTGCTCGAATGCTCTGAAGTATTATGAGGACTTCTCCGGTCCCACTGAGCTTATTGTGAATATCCCCATTATATAACATATCTGTACTCAGCTTAAGGCAAGAGCGACTGTAGTTTTTCACTTTCAAACAGAATAGAATGAGGACACAAGTCTCGAAGACTGCACGCTGAAAACAATGACAAACAAAATCACTTCACCAGTGGGAAGATCAGCGAATAAAAACACCTGATGCGACATTTCAGCCTGGACTTGGATGTCCAGGATATGACTCTCACATTAGCGAGCTGCCAGACTAGGAAGGTATCAACCCTTCAAAAGATCATTCTGTTACGTTGCTACGTTACCACTTCACCCAGGGTTTGTCGCGTGAGGATGAGTCCTAGATTCCCCGCATGCTTGACGATACTTCTTCAACCGTGACCTAATTTTAGGGATTTGCACTAACAACTTGGCTACTGCTTTCTCCACAGACTGGAGCTCGCCACATATCTCCAGAGACAGACGCACACTGGAGTGATCGGTTATGTACACTTGGCAACAGGGGGAAGCTGAACCTCCCTTTCCAAGTCGCTTGTTGCGCTTTGCTTGGCGCCAAGGCGCTTATCAGGTCATATGATGATATTCCTAACCCCGGATTCCCACATTATTAGCTACTGGGTATTGACCGGCAATGCCAAGGAATTATGATGGCTTACTGTGCATTCGGGGATAGGTGTTCAAGCATTCGCCAAGCACCTTGGCCCTTATATGATACGGGGTTGATGATAAATGACGAGCATTGAGATAGTTGAGCAGGCAGCCAAGAGGTTATTGCAGCGTAGATCCTCTTGGCTGTATAAAGGCTGGGCGCTGCTAGGCCTCGCATTCCATTTCTTCTTTATTATTGTGAGTTCCGCCACGGTGCAAATCTTGTCTTGTAAGACTGTTCAATACTGGGGTTTCATCTTAAATAATCAGCAAAGTCCACCTCATTGACCCTTTCTTACCATGGGGTTCAATTTCAAAAGAGTCGTCGGTTTTATTGCGCCAGACGCAGATAAAGAAGACGATGGCCGTGACAAATGGCCTTCACGAGCAGCCTTTGTGCTTGCTGCCATGGTAAGTCAGCTTCGCGAATAATCGTTTCAATTATGACTAACTAGATTCAGGGCGGCGCTGTCGGACTCGGTAACCTACTCCGCTATCCATCGGTCGTCTTCGCGAATAACGGTCTCTGCTGGTTCATTCCGTATTTGATCGCTCTTTTCTTTCTCGGTATACCCGTACTTTGTCTCGAAATCTGCATCGGACAAGCATATCGTGGCAGTGTCGTTGTCGCTTTCAATGGTATCAATAAGCACACCAAGGGCGTCGGTCTCGCTGTTATTATGAACGGTTTTATCGTTGCGACGTATTACGTCCCCATCCTCGCATGGATCATGCACTACTTCAGATGTTCTTTCCAAAGCCCCCTCCCATGGGGAGGTCGAGGTCAGGAATTTTACATGAACGATGTCATCGCCAATGACGACCCTATCCCACCTGAAGGATCTGGCTATGTCGACTATCCCGGCAGAGGCTTCGTGGGCGAGACAGTTGGCTGGTGCGCTTTCATGTGGTTCCTCGTCTGGCTCTGTATGTTCAAGGGTGTTGGCACAACTGGCAGAGTTGTCTATTTCACTATGGGACTCCCAGTTATTATGCTCATTATAATCCTCGGTCGATCTGTCTCCCTGCCTGATGCCCGAACAGGAATCAAGTACTATTTTGCTGAATGGAATGGCTGGAGACTTGGATCAGGAGATATTTGGCAAGGGGCATGTGGTCAGATTTTCTTTTCCATCGGCGTCGGTTTTGGATACTTTACATCTTACGCCTCGTATAACAGCAAACACGCCAACGCAGTGCAGGACACCTTGATCATCGCACTATGCAACTCAGCATACGAAGTAGTCGGTGGCTTTGCCGTCTTTGGCGTCATTGGATTTCTCGGCTATTCCCCTGATGATTCATCGATTTCACTGAGTACCTTTACGGTTGGGTTCTTGACATACCCGCTTGCTCTCGCCGAGATGCCTGGTGCTAATGTGTGGTCTGTTTTATTCTTTCTCACACTGGCTATCCTCGGTCTGAGCTCTGCTTTTGCACTCAGCGAATCTCTGGTCACTCTCCTCTGCGATTGTGGCCTAGGCCGAAAGTTTTCTCGTGTTTTGATATGCTCGGCCGTCATTACCGCGTCTTTTCTTCTTTCACTTATTTATTGCACGAAGTTTGGCTTTTATCTCCTGGATGCCATGGACACATGGATCAACAACCTTTCTCTCATCTTTGTCGTCTGGACCGAATGTGTTTGCTCAACCACTCTCTATCGCTACACCGATGTTGTGGGCCAGATTGGATGGGCTGGATACTTGAGCTACAATATTGGATACGTCTCGTCTATGGTTCTTGGTGTAGTAGTTGGACACGCAGTCAGCCCTGCGGCCGGCGCTGGCGTTGGGTTCGGTATCTTTATTGTCGCCAATATCGTTGCTATCCTCCTTTCCAAGACACCTGATTCCAGACCTCCTGGGTTTTGGGGCAAGAATACTTGGCTCGCAAAGATGTGGTGGTTTTCGTTCTACTCGGTATGTTTTCACGGATCAAAAATACAGTTCAAGCACATTTTGCTGACATTTCCCAGTTCAACCAACTCCGCAAAGATCTGAACGTAGTAGTCGCGGGCGAGAAAAGATGGAGTATCCCTGTCTTCTGGGGAGTCGTCCTCCGTTATGTTTCAGCGCCCATCCTCGCGATTGTGGTATCATTTGCCTATCCCGCATTCTACCAAAAGCGACAAGACCCGCTGCACATCTTTGCATTCACAAGTGCCAATGGCGTCATGTTAATTGTGGCAGTTGGCTTTATCTTGCCACGATGGTTTGACGTCTTTGTTCCTCCAGAGAAGCTTCACTTGAGCGACACTTTCTACGCTCCTCAAGTAGTCATGGCGCCTCTAGAGGTTCATAGAGATGAGGTTATAGAGCATGGAGCACACGATCTTGGCGGCAATGGTGTCATGCAGAAGCATACCCAGGCTGATTCCTATGCTACTCACAAGGCAGAAGCTCATGGCTTGTAGATGAGCCAAGGGCCCATGTGTTCGGCCATATTTTGTACCGGCTATAAATGAGAAGACCAGCTTTTGAAGTATATGTCTATAGGCAAAAACAAAGACAGATTCATTTAAGGTTGTGAATTGCTTGGTGAATTACTCAAGGTCTGATTTGCCAAGCGCTATGCACCAGATACCCAACAAAAGAGAATCTGGCACCGAAGAACTATGTTAATTGATGAAGCACCATGAAAATAAGGCTAAACCACAGGTTCAGTGTTTACTTGTCAATTAAATAGTGTAAAAACATGCTTAAGCTCTAATGTCAACAAGGGTAGCTCGACTGAAACACTATCAGCCAGCGCTTATCTCTCTCTCCTCCTCATCCCTGGTCTGTTACATCGGAATTTCACGCTAAGCTGCCCCGATCTGAGACGGTTTGAGTCGTACTCCTTGCGACACAATGTGCTGCTGTTACTGTTGGAGAGGAGAGTCTAGATCAATCTTGTGTACTCAGACGATGGCTAGTATTAGAGATATTGGTGCCAAGACTGGGATGCGTTTTTAATTCGTCCACGTTTCTTTTTTTTTGTTACCAAGACTTAGCTGAGGAGACCCCCTAATCGTCTTTTGCTGCATTGAGGTCTTTACGCAATTGCCTCAGCTATGCACACCTTTCCAGCTTTCGCCCTTCTTTAAAATAACTATTGGATCGAGACATGGTTGATGCAATCTATAGCACTGTCTGTTCTCCGGGAGACCACCCATCTGTGATTGACATCCTTGGCACGACTTGTTGAGACCCGACACCGGAAGAGTATCACACTTGACTTTACGCGACACGACCTGCGACTGCGCCGCGGCTATTCAATGTGACCCTCCCCCAACATCAAGGTTTAAGGTTACCTTCAAGCATACCCCGTGAAACAACTTTGTTACTATTGTTGCTATTTCTATCCTGAAGTTTAGTTTTATCATGTTTGGACGCATATAATAATTGTGTAGTATAGCAGCTGAACATCTTATTTAATACACTCACTGCCTCCTTGGCAAATAATCTGCTGATTCTTACACATTATCATTCGGTTCTCATTCCTTCTCACAATATCTCTTACTTTCTTTCTTGAGGCTGGTTCCTCTTTGGTTGATTAATCCTAGTTTTGTTTCAGTCTTTACAGCGGAGCACTTTTCTTTATTTTTTCTTGTTAGATACGTCCTCGCATACATCATCATGGCCCATTTCGTTGCTTTACCACTTCTTCTCCTCGGCTCTTTCGTCTCGGAAGTGACAGCTTCTTGTGCGTATGGAACTCTGCTGCATCCCAGGGCCGAGGATGGAACTGTGGAGGTCAATGAGTTTGGGTACACTGGCAAGACGGTATGTATTCTTCGGTCTCTCATTGATGGGTTGCTGACAACTTATAGGGACCGACCAACTGGGTCAACTTGGACCCAGAAGCGAATGTCCTGTGCTCCACAGGTGTGAACCAGTCTCCCGTTGACATGGTCTCTGGTTCTTTCGCCGTTATTCCTGCAGCTCAATTGCGCCTATCGATCCCCGACATGACCGAGGGTGCCGAGTTTGAGAACCTTGGTACTACTGTTGAAGTAGTTGCTGGACAAGGTAGCATGACTTTTGCCAACACCAGCTATACCCTTCAACAGTTCCACTTCCACTTGCCGAGCGAACATCTGAACGATGGCACCAGCATGG